>PVLA01018530.1:0-14313 GCA_004027455.1 Hydrochoerus hydrochaeris
TGAGATAATTTCAATTTCTTTGCATTAACTTTAGTGTGTTCACTGGGATACTATATGGTCTATTTTAGAGAGTGTCCCATGTGCAGCTGCGAAGACTGTTTATTTTTTATTTTATTTTATTTTTTTGGTAGTAAGACTGGAACTCCCAACGTCACATTCATAAGGCAAAGAATTTGTCTTCTGATGTTGTTTCATGAAACATTCTGCGAATATTGACTAGGTCAACCTGTTCAGAGGTTTGGTTCAGTTCTCTTATAAAATTCTTATTATTTGTCAAGTTAGTGTGTCTCTTTGTGCCAATGGGACATTTAGGAATCCCATTGCTATTGTGGTATTGGTGATTTGACAATTCATGTCTACTAATATTTGCCTTGTAGAGTTGGGTGTTCCTGTATTTGGTGCACACATACTTATGATTGCTACTTCTTTCTCTTTAATTTTTCTTTTTGGCTAACAAGTATATCTTGATCTACATTTATTTGGTCAGCCTTATTTTGAAGTTCAAATGTTCTGCAAACAGAATGGGCATGCTTGATTTTATTCTAGGTTCTTTTTCTCAGAACATTGTTTTCTATCCATTGATATTTAATCTATGAGTTTCATTTTGATATAAATGTGTGTTTTTGTATGCAGCATATTGTTAGTACTGGTTATTTAATGTTTAAAATTTTCATTTCATTGGTTTTTTGTTTGATTTTTTTCTTTTGTGTTTTTTAAAATTTTATTTTATAGAGAATAAGACAAAACAGGACAGAACAACACAGATCAGAACAGAACAATACAAGCAACACAGCACTTTACAACAAGACAATTGGATATCAATAGTAGCTACCATAATATCTCTTTCTTTGAAATAGTTGAGCATAGCTTCACAAACAATAATATCAAACATAACAAAATAGAATAAAAGCATTCAAGAGAATGAAATTATTACAAGGCATTCTGAACTAAGTAACAGAAAATGAACAATGGCTATTATAATGTCTCATTTTCCATAAAAAATTGTTTATATTATTACACATATTAAAATCCAGTAAGACACAACATGATAGAACCAATGGTTATAGAAGAACAAAAGTATGGTAGGATTTCAAAGCCAGATGGTATTGAATCTGCAATGGCTGCCATAATGTCTTGATTTCTTCAAAGTAGCTGTTCATACTATCACACATAATAAGGTCAAATAAAACAGAATAAAACCATTCCAACCTGAATGAAAACATTACAAGTATTCAAAGCAATATAATGGGAATCTATGAGTACCATAGACTCTTATGTACTCTTACCTTTTCTGACACTAGGGAGACTATGTTGTATTTATACCTGTGTTTGATTTATTTCGCTTATGATTATGGTCTCAAGTTGCATCCATTTATTTATAAATATCTCAATATTATCATTCTTTATAGCTGAGAAGTACTACATTGTTTAAAAGTACCACAAGTTTTTTATCCATTCATCAGTTGATGAGCACTTAGGTTGTTTCTAAGATCTGGATATTAAAATTGTGCCACTATAAACGTTGGTGTACATATGTTTCTGTGACCTGACCTTTTCAATTGTTCTAGGAAAATGCCTGAAAGCAGGATAACTGGGTCAAATGGAGCCTGCAGTGTTAGCTTTCTGAAGAATCTCCATGCTCTTCTCCATAGCAGTTGCACCAGCCTACACTTCCACGAACAGTGAAAAGACTTCCAATTTCCCCACAACCAATCCAGTATTGGTTATTGGTTGATTTCTTGAACTTGGCCATTCTCTCTGGAGTGAGATGTAATCTATGTGTGGTTTTAATTGGCATTTCTTGAATGGGTGATGATCCTGAACATCTTTTCCTATATTTATTTGTCATTTGTGTTTCTTTAGCTGAAAAGTGTTTACTTGTCTCATGCTCATTTAATCATTAGGTCCTTGAATGTTGAGAGACTTGTTGTTTTTAATCTTTTATATGTTCTTGATAGAAGTCCTTTGTCAGAAGGAAATGTGGCTAAGGTATATTTCGAATTCATAGGTTTTCTTTTCATGCATTTCAACATTTCTTAGGGCATGCAAAAATATTTCAACTTGAGGGGATCCCAGTTTTTGCTTCCAGGATGTATTTCCCATGCATTTTTATTTTTGCTAATAAAGTCTGGGCCTTTACTAGGTCTATGAGATTTCTTTTTACTTTGTCTTCTTGCTTATTTAGTATTGCTATTTAAATATTCTAGGTCTTTGGCCCATTTGACTTTATTTTAATGCTTTGGGAAAGACATGTGTCTAATTTTAGTTTGCAGCATTTGATAAGCCATTTTTTTCAGCACAATTTATTGAGCAGTCTATCTTTCTTCCTGTGAACATGTTTGCCCCCTTTATCAAAGATAAGGTGTATGAGCGTGTTTGTTGTGACTATCTCTTCTCATCTATTCCAGTGATCCTCAGGTCTGTTTTCATTCCAGGACCATGCTGATTTTGTCACAATAGCTTCAGTGTATAACTTCTAGTAAGGGATTTTGATGCTTCCTGACTTGCCTTTGTTGCCTGGAATTCTGTGTGGTATTATGTACACTCGCTGGCTTCAGATGAATTATAGGAATAAGTTCTCTATGTCTACAATGTATGCTAATGATCTTTTGATTAGGATTTTCTTTAAATCTGTATAAAAGTTTAGGGACAATGGCCATTTTCACAATGTTAGTTCTGCCCATCCATTCATGAGGAATGTCTTACATCCCCTTATATTTCCTTTTTCAGAGTACTGTGATTTTGAAAGTATACCTTTTTTATTTCTTTTGTTAAAATGATTCCTATGTATTTCATTTTAGACCCATTGTATAATAGGTAGTTTCACTTATTTCTCCCTCAGTAAGTTTGTTGTTTGTGTACAGGAATGCTATTGATTTTTGACTGTTGATCTTGTATCCAACTACTTACTGAATTTGGTTATTACATTTAGAAATCTTTTGATGGGTTTTGGGTATCTTCTATGTATATTATCACATCATCTGTGAATAATGATAATTTAACTTCCACCTTTCTGGTCCTGATTCTTTTTATTTCTCCCCTTGCCTAAGTGCTCTGGCATAATGTTTCCAGAGGTATAATGAATATGACTCATGATAATGGACATCTTTATCTTGTTCTTGAATTCAGGTTGAAAGTTTTCATTTTGCATCCATTTAGTAAGATTTTTGGCTGTTGCTTTTTCATAAAGGGCCTTGATCAGATTTAGATAAAGACCATTTATTCCAATATTCTGTAGGATTCTTGTCATTAATGAGTGTTGAAATTTTTCAAAGATTTTCTGCATCTATTAAGATGATCATGTGATTCTTGCCTTTGGTTCTGTTGATAAAGTGTATTGAGTGTATGTATTATTATATGTTGAACCACCCACGCATTCCATGAATGAATCCCACGTTATTATGGTATAATCTTCTTGATGACTTGTTGCATTCTGTTTGCTACTATTACGTTGATGTTTTCTGTATGCATTTTCATTAGAAATATTGGACTGTAATTCTGTTTGGTGGCTGGATTTTTGCTGTTTTTTAAATTAGGATAATACTTGCTTCCAGGAAAGAGTTACAGAGACTTACTTCTCTTTGAATATTATTGAGGAATTTGAGAAGTGTTGGTATTAAATCCTCCCTAATTTTATTGTAGAATTCAACAGTGAAACCATTAGGAACTGGGGTTTTCTTTTTTGATAATGTTCTAATTATATATTTTCTATTTCATTAAATGAAAGAGAGTCCTTCATATATTCACATCTTCTTCATCCAGCTTTGTTAATTCATATGTATCTAGGAATTTGTGAATTTCTTCTGTGTTATTGAATCTATGAGAGTAAAGTTTTTCAAAGTAAGCACTGATGGTCTTCTGTTCTTCCTCAGGTTCTGTAATGATTTTGCCCTTTCTATATTTCTTGTGCAGATTTGAATTTTTTGTTATTTTTTCAAATCTTCCTACATATCTTCTTTTCTTTCTTTTTTAAAGACAACAAAACAAAGCAAAGTGAATCAGAATGGGACAGAACAAAGTAAGCAACACTTAACTTCAAAACAAGACAATAAGCAATCAAGTATGGTTATCATGATGTCTCTTGATTTCCTTGAAATAGTTGTCAATACCCTCACATACAATAAATTAAAAAAAACAAAATAGTATAAAATCAATCAAAACAAAAGAATGACAAAATGACAAGCCTTCAAAACCACAGGAAATAGAAAAATCAACAATGGCTTCCATAATGTCGCTCATTTTCTTCAAAATAACCATTCATACCTTCAAATATATTGAAATTACATAATAGAAAACAGTCTATAGAATTCAAAACAAAAAAATAAAAACATTACTGGACTTCAATCAAGATGACAGTTAATCATCAATCGCTACAGTATTGTCTTGGTTTCTACAAAGTAGCCATTCATTCAGCTGCACAGAATAAAACCAATCCTAGCAAACCCTATGGGAGAATTTCTAGGGATGTTTAAGCATATATAAATTATATATATATATATATATATATATATATATATATTCTTTGTATACTACAGGGAAAAACAAAAGAATACAAAAAGATAAGAAACAAAATATACAAATAAATAATATCAAAGAACTTGAAACATTAACAGTATGTGTTTTCAAAAGAAATTTTAGGGGGAACTTAGCTGAAGCCTGCATCGGGTTAGTCAGCCCAGAACCTCCACTGTGGGCCTGCCCTGCCTCTGGGAACTTAGCAGAAGCCTGTATCAGGGGTAGGCTGCCCAGAATCTCCACCATAGGCCTACACTGCCTCCAGGAACTTGGCCAATGCCTGCATCAGGGGTAGGATGCCAGGAAGCTCCACCAAGGGCCCACCCTGCCACCTGAAACTCAGCTCAAGCCCGCCTCAGGAGTAGGAACCTCCCCTGTGTGCCTGCCCTGCCACCGGGAACATCGAGGAGGACCGCCCAAGACTGAAAACTGCCCTGGACTGCTACAGATGGGCCAGCCCTTCCACCTGGAACATCAGAAGATCTCAGAAGTATCCAGGTAGTGTGAGAAAATTTGGAAATTTACTCCCAGGTGGTGAACTTTGGACTACACTGGATTGACTGTATCAATGTGGTGAGTATACCCCTAAAATAGAGGTGTACAGCAGATCAAAAGGGCCAGTAGTAAAACCCCTCCAATTAAATGTAAGACTTTGGTGTGTCTGAAAAGAGTGTGTGTGATCCCTTCCTACATATAGAAAACACCAGGCAGAGTGAAAATGATGAAATGAAAAAGCAAAATGCAGTCTCAAACATAGAGTTCACCAGAAGCAAGTATAGGAAATATTGAAATAGAGGACCCCAAAAGTAACACACTGAGAATCTCTGAAAAGGTAGCCAGTAAAATAAAAAAACAACTGCATCAGGCTATAGACGAAATCAAATTAGAAGTAGTCTCCCATGTAAAGATAGAAATAACAACTTTAGTAAAGGAGTTGTTGAAAGCAGCTAAAGAAGAACTAGAGAAAAAAGTACATGAGCATGTGAAACAGGTTGAAACTTTGAATGAACAATATAGAAAACAAGCAGAATTCATGAAACAAACTCAAAGAGACATCCAAGAAACAAAAAATTCTATTGAAAATGTGCAAAAGTGCCTAAAGGAAGCTGAGGATAGGATTTCAGACCTTGAGGACAGGATCAGAACTTTTAAAAATAACAAAGCAGCAGGAAATGACAAATCAGGAAAGGATAGAACTTTCAAAAATAGCAAAGCAGCATGAAACAACAATCCAGAAGCTTCATGATGATGCCAAGAGCAGCAATATAAGAATAATGGGCATTAGCAAAGATACAGGAGGGCAGGCAAACAACATACATAATGTCTTTACAGAAATAATAGCACACAATTTCCCAAACATGGGAAAGAATCTGATATGCAGATAAGTGAGGCATATAGAACACCAAACATTCACAATCAACATAAATCTACACCCAGACACATAATAATTAAGATCTCAGACATACAGCATAAAAACAGAATATTAAAAGCTTTCAGAGAAAAGACACAACTCACCTATCAGGGAAAGCCCATTAGAATCATGGCAGCCTTTCCATACAAACCCTCAAGTCAAGAAGATCTTGGAGTGAGGTATTTCAAGCCCTGAATGAAAACAATCTTCAACCCAGACTGAGGTACCCAACAAAACTTTTATTCAAATTTAATGGAGACACAAGATACTTCCAATCAATGAACAACTGAAGAAATTCATGTCCACCAAACCAACTGTAGAAATAGTCCTGAAGGTACACTAGACAGAGATAAAAATGACCACAATCCCCAAAACCACAACAGAAAGAAACATCCAGGTAGGATAAGCAATTAAATAAGAGAAAAAGCAAAAAGAAACAACTGGAACATAACATGGCAAAGTCAAGCCAGTACATATCAGTGCTATCCATAAATACAAATGGCCTCAATTCACCTATAAAAAGAAATAGATTGACAGAATGGATCAAGAAACAGGACTCGACAATATGCTGTATACAAGAAACACATCTGACCCAAAAGGAAACTCATACATTACCAGTCAAAGGATGGAAAACAGTATTTCATGCAACAGGAAGCCAGAAAAAAGCAGGGGTAGCTATTATATTTGCAGACAATGTAAACTTCAAACCTAAAATGATTAAAAGAGATAGAGAAGGTCACTGAAAATTTATTAATGCTAAAATTCAAGAAGAAGAACTAACAATTATAAATATATATGCACCAAATACATGAGCACCCAATTATATAAGACAAATACTAATGGACATGAAAAACCAAATACACAAGAAAACAATTATAACAGGAGATCTTAACAGCCCATTGTTACAAAGAGATAAATCTACTAGACAAAAAGTCAGAAAAGAAATAACAGAACTGAATCATAACTGTGAGCAATTGGATTTAGTAGATGTTTACAGAGTATTCCACCCAACCACATCAGAATACACATTCTTCTCAGCTGCACATGGGACATTCTCCAAAAAAACCATATATTATCCCATTAAACATTCTTAAGTAAATGCAAAGGTATTGAAATCACACCATGCATAGTATCTGACCATAGTGCACTGAAATTGGAAATTAATGGCAAAAGAAAGTGTAAAACCTACATAAACACATGGAAATTAAATAACAGCCTTTTGAACAACCAATGGGCTACAGATGAAATTAAAGGAGAAATAAAACAATACCTACATTTCAATGAAGATAGAGAAACAACATACTGAAATCTGTGGTATGCAATGTAAGCAGTCTTAAGAGGGAAATACATAGCAATAAGCTGTCATATCAATAAAACAGAATAAGCACAAATACACAACCTAATGCTCCATCTCAAGTGTCTAGAAAAACAAGAGCAAGCTAAACCCAAAGCTCACAGAAGAGAGGAAATTGTAAAGATTAGAGCAGAAATCAATGCAACTGAAACTAAAAAAAATACAAAGAATTAATGAATCAAAAAGCTGGTTTTTTGAGAGAATCAACAAAATTGACAAACCCCTAGCTAACCTTATCAAGAGAAAGAAAGAAAAAACCCAAATTCATGCAATAAGAACTGAAAAGGGAGAAATTACTACAGATCCCATTGAAATTCAAAAGATCATGAATACCTACTTTGAAAATCTCTACTGCATAGAGTGGAAAACACAGAGGAAATGGACATATTTCTAGAAACATATGAACTACCAAGCTCAACCAAGAAGATATAGCAATTTGGAACAACCCAACATCAACTATTGAAATTGAAAATGTAATTAAAAACTTACCAACAACGAAATGTCCAGGTCCTGATGAACTCACAGCTTAAATCTGCAAGAAATTTAGAGAAGATCTGATGCCAGTACTACTAAAACTCTTCAATGAAATTGAGAAAATAGCAATCCTCCCTAAATCATTCCTGGAGGCAAGTATTACTCTGATACCAAAACCAGAGAAAGATGCAACAAAAAAGAGAACTATAGGCCAATGTCATTAATGAACATTGATGCAGAGATTCTCAACAAAATACTGGCAAATAGAATGCAGCAAATCATCAAGAAGTAAATATATCACGACCAAGTGGGGTTCATTCCAGGAATGCAGGCATGGTTTAACATACGCAAATCAATAAATGTAATACATCACATCATCAGAGCCAAAAAGAAAAACCACATGGTCATCTCAATAGATGCAGAAAAAGCTTTTGACAAAGCCCAACACATGTTCATGATAAAAACCCTTCAGAAACTCGGAATACACGGTGTCTACCTCAACCTTATAAAGGCCATCTATGACAAACAAACAGCCAACATTATACTAAATGGACAAAAACTGAAAGCTTTCATTTTAAAACCAGGAACAAGACACGGATGTCTACTCTCACCACTCCTTTTCAACATAGATCTGGAAACACTAGCCAGGGCAATCAGACAATTGAGAAAAATAAAAAGAATAAAGATAGCAAAGGAAGAAATTAAATTATCACTATTTGCAGATGACATGATACTCTATATAAAAGACCCAAAAAACTCAATTAAAAGGCTGCTAGAGGTGATAAACAAGTTCAGTAGTGTAGCTGGATACAAAGTCAATGCTCAAATATCACTAGCATTCCTGTACACAAACAAAAAACCCACTTAGAGAGAAATTATGGAAATATCAACCTTTACAATAACATTTAAAAAAATGAAAAACTTAGGAATCAACCTAACAAAAAATGTAAAAGACTTATATGCTGAAAATTATATTATGCTGAAAAAGGAGATTGAAGAGGATATTAGAAAATGGAAGGACATTCCTTGCTCTTGGTTAGGAAGAACCAACATTGTGAAAATAACTATACACCCAAAACTGTTATGCAGATTTAATGCAATCCCAATCAAAATACCATTGACATAACTCACAGATCTAGAGAAAAATCTCCTAAAATTCATTTGGAAAAAGAAGAAATCTAGAATAGCAAAGGCAATTCTAGGCAACAAAAGCAAGACAGGAGGCATCTTAATTCCTGACTTGAAACAGTTCTATAAAGCCACAGTGATAAAATCAGCTTGGTACTGGCAAAGGAATAGACCTGAGGACAAATGGAACAGATTAGAGGATGCAAGCACAACTACAAAGACACTCAGCCACCTGATATTTGACAAAGGGCCTAAATATGTCCACTGGAAGAAGGATAGTCTCTTAAATAAATGGTCTTGGAAAAATTGACTCTCTACATGCTGAAGACTGAAACTAGATCCATGCATATCACCATGCACAAAACCAAAGTCTAAATGGATCAAAGACCTCAATATTAAAACCAAAACACTAAATGTACTGGAAGACAAGGTAGGTAGAAGTCTTGGAGACATTGGGGTAGGCAGAGAATTCATGAACCAAACATAAATTGCACGGGAAACACTTTAAAGAATCAACAGCTGGTATCCCACATTATTGAAAAGTTTCTGCACTTCAAAGGAAATAACGAACAGAGTGAAAAGAAAACCAACAGAGTGGGAAAGAATTTTAACCAGCAACCGCTCAAAGGACTTGTGTTCAAAATATATAAATAATTGAAAAACACCAATCCCCCCAAATTCAAAGACCCTCTCCAAAAATGGGCATCTGAGATGAACACACAGTTCCCAGAGAAAGATATACAAATGGCAAATAAATACATGAAGACATGTTTGCCATCACTGGTCATTTGAGAAATGCAAATTAAAACAGCATTGAGATTTCACCTTACTCTGCAAAGAATAGCTGCCATCAAGAAATCAACTGATTACGAATGTTGGCGAGGCTGTGGGGAAAAAGGAAAACTTCTCCACTGTTGGTGGGAATGTAGACTGATGCAACCATTATGGAAATCCATATGGATAATTCTCAGAAGACTAGTATTAGAAGCCCCATTCAATCCATCTATCCCCCTCCTGAGCATTTTCCCCAAAGAACTGAAAAGTTCAAATCCCAGTGATCTATGTGCACCCATGTTCATAGCTGCACAATTTGTGATAGCTAAATCCTGGCAACAAGCAAGATGCCCATCAACTGCAGAGTGGATGAAAAAGATGTGGCATTTTTATACAATGGAATATTACTCAGCTATATAAAAGGATGATTTTGAGGCCTTCATAGGCAAATGGAGTCAACTTGAGACTATCTTCATTAGTGAAATAAATAAGAATCATATTTACAAATATCATATTGTTTCTCTAGTGTAAAAAGTAAATAAGATCTAAGTGTAATAAAACCAAAATGTGTAATTGCTATTGTAAAAAAGAGAGGAAAAGTAAGTGCTCTAAGGGATATAACTGCATGTAAATTTGAGTCTGTAAAATAGATGACCATATTGCTGAATCTTTGTTGGATCTTTGAGCAAAAGTTTTTGTAGTCTGACTGTTTGCATATATACTATGTACCCTTTAACTTTGTAACTTGAACAACTACATCCAAGATGACAATATGTAATTTACAAATTACTGATTTCTTAGTGGGGCTTTTTCTCATTCTCCTTTTTCTTTCTTTCTTTTAGAATGCTGTATTATTGTTACCCTTTTTTGTTTTTCTTTCTTTTTTTCTGTTTAAATAAAATTTTAAAAATATATAATTGCTATTGTAATAAAAGACAAAATAGGAAGCACTTTAAAGATTTAGCTGCATGTATGTTTAGATGTGTCAGACTGATGACCCTATTTCTATGTTCTTGTTCAAGTGTTGAACAAATCTGTTTGCACTCTCACTGCTTTAGTGTCTACTTTGTGTGCTTTAATCCTGTAACTAGAATAACTATTTCTAAAAGATCAATGTGTTATGTATTAAGTAGTGATTTCTTACTACTTATCTTTTCTTGAAATTATGTAATCTTTCTACCTTTTTCCTGTTTTTTTCCTCTTTAAATAAAAACATTTAAAAAAGCAGTTTTAGGAATATTACAAAGGTTATTATTTCACATATTTGTCTTTTAGAGAGTTACTCAGATTGCTATATATAGACATGCAAAATTGTTCTAATCCTCTGAATGTTAAGTTTTTGATCCAAGAATAATAGAATTAGTAATACACTCATCATAGCTATCTTAAGAATATATATACAAATTTATGTCTTTTTTCTTTTCTCTACTTTGATTTCTCCTTATCTCTGAGTTATTTTTTCTCTGATGAGCAACTTGGTAAACTATTCAATATTTATTGAAGAATTTGCATCTTATTTACTCTTTCAGCTTCTTATACTATGGAGACAAATATGGTATATACACATGTGAGTTTGGTTTATTTCACCTATGAGCATGATTGCATTCATTTACTTATTTTTTTTTATTTTGAAGGCAAGATAACAAGACAAAACAAAGCCAATTGAGACAATGCAGTGAAATCGATACAAAACTTCACAGCATGATACTGGCATAATAGAAAAAGCTACCATAGTATATCTTATTATCTTCACAGAAGTTGTTCATTCAATCAGGCATAGGAAAGTCAAACCACAAACAGAACATTATAAAACCTATCAAAACAGAATATTGAATAGAACAAAACCATTAATGAGAACAAAGTAAAACAGTGAAAACCATGAGGTCTTCAAAGAGAAGACAAAGGAAAATCCCCTATATTTGCTATACTGCATATGGTAATCCTCCTAAGAGATATTCAGACTTCTGGCCCTCATTTGCTCATAAGAAGGTGGGGATTGGATACTTGATTCTCAACCCATGCCCCTGTAAGCTATCAGGAGACACTCTCTGGCTCTCTTCCTGGCTCATCCACCACAGCCACTTATGAGGAAGGGGGCATGCTTTGTTCTTATTCAGCAACCTAAATTTCAACATGGCTGGATCTCAGGAGATGATGACTGGTTCTCCCATCCATTTACTTATAAAAGTCTCAAGATGATCCCTCTTTAACACTGACTAGTACTCCATTGTATAAAATGCTACAATTTTTTAAATCAGTTCCTCAGTTGGGCCTTTGGATTGTTTCCAATATATGACTTTTACAAATTGTGCTGCTATAGAAAAGGGTGCACAAGTAACACGATGGAATGATGTTTTCACTTCTTCTGGGAATATGCCAATAGCAGAGTAGCAGTGTCAAATGGAACTTCCTATCTCTGATTCTTGAGGAACCTCCACACTGATTTCCACAGTGGTTGCACCAGTCTACACTCCCACTAACAGTGCAGAAGTGTTCCTTTTTCCTGCATACTCTCTATCGTTTGTTATTGGTTGATTTCTCTCTCCTGGCCATTCTTTCTGGAGTGAGAAATAATCTCAGTGTGGTTTTAATTTGCATTTCTCTAAGGACCAATGATGCTGAACATTTTTTCATGTATTTACTGGCCATTTGTATTTCTTCAGCTGAAAACTATGTATTATTCCAAGATTCCCATTTGTAGGACGGGTCTTTCAATTGTGGTATCCTGATGATTTTAATTCTTTATGTAGACTAGATAGAAGTCCTGTGAGGAACAGTTGACTAAGATAGTTTCTTAATCCTTGGTATTCCTTTTCATTCAGCTCGAAATGAATAGATACATCCACAAATACAAACACACTCAGCAACCTCATTTTTTTAAATAGCCAAAAAATATCTAACAGTGTAAAGAGGAAACCAATGAATTGGGACAATATCTTAGCCACGTATCCCTCACACAAAGGACTTCTATTTAGAACTTATAAAGAATTTTAAAAATCAGGCTCACAAAATTCAAGGATCCAATCCAACATGGGCATTGGAGATGAATACACAATTCTCAGAGAAGAAAAACATGGCAAAGGAATATATGAAAAAATGTTGAACATCAATTCTCATTAGAAATATGAAAATTAAAACAACAGTGAGATTTCATCTTACCCCAGACAGAATGGGCAATATGAAGAAACCAACCAACAACAAATGGTAGAGGGGCTGTGGGAAAATAAAAACATTTCTACACTGTTGGTGGAAGTGTAGACTAGTAAAGCACTATGGAAATCAGTGTGGAAAACCTTCAAAATCTAGGATTAGAGATGCCATCTGACCCAGGTATCCCACTTCTGGGTATTTTCTCAGAAGAATTGAAACATCATGCCTCAGTAATATATGTGCACCCCAGTTTATAGCACCAGAATGTATAATAGTCAAATCATGGGAAAAAAGCCAACTGCTCATCAACCAAGGAATGGATAGAAAAAATTATGGTATTTTATACAATGTAATATTACTGAAGTATAAAGGAAGGTTGAATAGACCTTCATATTTACAAGTAAATGGATTTTACTTTTATATGTAAATGGATGCAACTTGAGGCCATACTACCATAGGTGAAATAAATGAAACTCATGTGTATAAATACTGTATTATCTCCATAGTGCAAGAAAATGAAGAATTGTAATTTTTCCAAAATCTGTAATCAAGGCTATGAAAGTGTAAGAAACTATTCAAAGAGTAAAAGTAATTGGAAAAAGGGAAATGAGTAAAGAAGAAAGAGAAAAGCAAAAATACCTAAAATTGTATATATATGGTATTTTGTTTGGAATTGCATTGAATCTGTGTAACAATTTTGAAACAATGGCCATTTGCATGTTTGTTCTTCCTGTTCATGAACAGGTAATATTTTTCTATTTTCTGAAATCCTAGTCTTTTTTTTCAGTATAATGTAGTTTTCACTGTATACATCTTTTACTTCCTTTGTTTGATTGGTTCCTGTGTACTTCATTTTTCTGGATGCTCTAGTGAAGTGTGCAGATTCCTCTTTTCTCTCAGTGAGCTGGTTGTTTTTTATGGAGGAATGCTATTGATTTTTGAGGGTTGATCTTGTATTCCGCTACAGTGCAGTATTTGATTATTGTGCTTAGGAGACTTTCAGTGGAGTTTTGGCGATCTTTTATGTAGAGTATAAGATCATCTGCAAATAATGGTAGTTTAACTTTTTCCTTTTGTATCCATATATTTTTTTAATTCTATTTCTTGTCTCATTGCTCTGGCTAATATTTCCAGAACTACATTGAATAGGAGTGGTGATAATGGACATCCTTGTCTTTTCCTTGATTTTAGATTGAAAGTTTTCAGTTTTAGGCCATTGATTATAATGTTGGCTGTTACTTTATGGCTTTTATCAAATTGAGTATATACTCCAACTTACTTTAGAGTTTTTATCATGAATGGATGGTATATTTTATCAAAATAATTTTCTGCTTCTATTAAGATGAGCATGTGCTTCTTTTCCTTGGCTCTGTTGATATAGTGTGTTACATTTGTTGATTTGCATATGTGAAACCATCCTTGCATTCCTGGGATGAATCCCACATGATTATGGTGTATAATCTCCCTGATGAGCTCTTGCATTCTATTTGAAAGTATTTTATTAGGG
>PVLA01018531.1:0-14266 GCA_004027455.1 Hydrochoerus hydrochaeris
AGAAACAGAAAGGACTACAACTCCAAGAACAACAACAGAAAGAACAATCAACCAACAAGCAGGACAAGCAATTAAACAGAGAAGTAAAATTGGAAACTTTTGGAGGAGTTCCAATAGTTTGGTTCCAAATAATTGGTTCAATATTTGGAACCAATAATTGAAAGATAACATGACAAAGATAAGCCAGTACATATCAGTTGTAACCATAATTTAAATTGCCTCAATTCACCAATCAAAAGAAATAGACTGGCAGATTAGATTAAGAAAAAAATCCAACCATATGCTATATATAATAAACACATTTAACTCAAAAGGAAATCCATAGACTGAAAGACAAAAAAAAATATTCTATGTGACAGGAATCCAGAAAAAAGCAGGGGTATCAATTCTGCTTGGAGACAATGTGAACTTCAAACCAAGAAAGATCAAAAATATAAAGAAGGTCACTACATATTGTTAAGGGAAAACTTTGAGAGGAAGAGATAACAATCATAAATATATGTGCATCAAATATGGGAGCACTCAACTATATAACACACATCTTAATAGACATGAAAAATCCAGGATGACAGTATGTAATTTATAAATTACTGATTTCTTAGTGGGGCTTTTTCTCATTTCCCTTTTTCTTTCTTTCTTTTAGAATTCTGTATTGTTGCTACCCTTTTTTCTGTTTTGCTTTTTTTCCTCCTCTTTAAATAAAATTTTAAAAATGTGTAATTGCTATCATAAAAAAAGGAAATAGGAAGCACTATAAAATATATAGCTGCATATATGTTTAGGTGTGTGGGATTTCTAGGTTCTTGTTGGACTCTTGAAAAGATCTGTTTGCACTCTCACTGCTTGAGTGTCCACTTTGTGTGCTTTAATTTTGTAACTTGAATAACTATTTCTAAAAGAACAATATGTAATTTAACAACTAGTGATTTCTTACTGTTTATCTTCTTTTCTTGAAATTCTGTAATATTTCGACTTTTCTTGTTTTTTTTCTCTTTAAATAAAAAAATATGTTATGAGAGGCAATGTAAAAAGATACAAAAGGAACATCAAAAACTCATAATTTGGTGAGGAATGAAGTGTAGTTTTTCTGTGTGTTGGGTGTGGTCCATTTCATAAAGTGTTTATTAAATCTGCTTTTCCATGTTACATCTGGGGAAGAGAATAAAGAATAAGAAACAGATTTCCAAGGATGAAATTTCCACACTTATTTTCTTTCATGCGCAGTGAGGTGTTCTATGAAAGAGGCAGGGAACGAACTTTGTGCTTCCAAAGTACACTATTGATTGTGAAACAAAAGATGTCATAATTCGTTTTTAACTGTAAACAGTTCCTTACATTTCCTTTTTTTTTTTTTTTTTTTTTTCTTGAGACAGTCTCTGACTATGTAGTAGAGACTGGTCTTGAACTCACTATTTAACTCAGGCTGGCCCAGACTCACAGCAATCCTCCTCCCTCAGCCTCCCAAGTGCTAGGATTACACATGAATACCACCATACCCTGCTACATTTCCCATTTTTAAGCAGTCCCTTTCTTCAAATCTCTTCTTAAATGACACATTGCATTACCAATAATGATACTTAATAAATGTGGCATTTACATATTTATAGCAACAAAATAAATTTATGACATAATAGCATGCAATTTTAACATTTAGCAATAGCAATAAAAAATGATGGGCAGCCTGGGATTTAATTCAGCATTATAAGCATCTGCCTGGCAAGAGTGAGGTCATGAGTTCAATCCCTGGTACAAAAAAAGGGGGGACATCTATTTTATTTTTCCTGTACAACCTATCAGAAAATAACTTCACATTTTTTAAAGCTGTTTTTAATTTGGTTTGACCTACATATTGACCTACACCTTATTTTACCCATTTCTCAAACTTATCACATCACACCTTCACCAGACTATAGAATCTACAAGTAATTCATTCTAACACCTAAATAGAGTTAGAAAGTCCTCCTCCAAAAGTTTCCTTACTTCCCTGAAAATTCCTCAAAATAAAAAAAAAAATGCTCTTCACTCATTCCTTCATTTCACTTTCACATTTCACCATCAGATCAGCAAAATAGACTTTTCATCTCCATCCTAACAAGATTCAAAAGAGTTCCTCTGTGGAGAAATCGTCTTGATGCTATACCCATGGGCTCAGGGACCCTGGGTACTATTGTGCTCTACAGGAAGGTAATTTAATGGAATAATAATCTATGTAACTTGTGGTTGACTTCCATCCATACTGTGTTGAGTAATCAGTAGATGCTAGAAAGTGAACTCAGTCACCAAAATAAAGAGCTTCATAGCTATGAGAAGACTGTAAATACAATCTGCATGTATCATTCTTTCTCTTGAAGTCATCTTGACTATAACATGGAAGTTGATGTTAACTGAATGATGGGCGATATCTTTTGGGTTGTAGTGGACAAGGAAGGATGTGATTTGAATTGGTCTCACTCTAATGTTGAGGTGCAATAAAATGGTTCTGACTCCACCCATCCTTTTTATAAACGATCCAGAGGTCCCAATATTGCCATAATGTATTCAAGACCTGGGCTGCTCCCTTCATCACTTTCAGAGAGGATCTGTCTCCTCTGCCTTTGGTTATATTCACCATCTTCTCTATGCCTCCTGAGTCTGCCAGGGCTTCAGCATTTCCTATGTTTTTGTTTGTTACCTACACAGGGCACAGAAGATGGCCCCCATGGTCTCATCAGATGGTATCCCAGGGCCATTGCCATCAGGAAGCCAAGTGACCAGGTCTCACATGGCATATTTACCTATGAGCACCTTGTTGTGCACATCTAGAATCATATTCCTCAAGAGAAGAGACAACTACATTGCTAACCATCTTCAGAAGTTCAGCCCTTTTTCTTTTTGGACAGCTGCCCCTGATGTATGCTGAAAACTTCCAGTTGCTGACAGAGAGATTCTGGAGAGATCAGGAAGAGCCTGTGAAGGTGGCTGGGTTAGATCTTTCTTGTAGAGAGCCATTGAAGCTGGAGATTGGTCAGATGTGTGGTGCTAAAGGAAGCCCAATCCTGAAAACACAGAGAGCCCAAAGCAAGCCACATAAACAAGCTATTCCAGCTCCAAGAAGGCAAGGGGCCCAAGTCAGTCAAGCAAACAAGTTGCTAGGCAGTGGGGTTGAAATTGACATCATCCTTCTGAGTTTATAAATAAAGATGCTACAGTGATTAAGCAGTCCCTTCTCTCCCATCAAGAGTGAGGACTCCATCTGACCTCAGCTTTCATCTCTTTTCTTTATTTTCTCATCTTTTCACCATTCTCCCCCCTGGGAACATCTAGAGCTTTAGTGAGTAGTTACACTTTCTACCAGAAGAGTCAGATATGATTTTGCCACTGATGGAGGCCATATCTCAACCCCTTTGGGAGACTTTGACAGTCCTGGGATAGAACCAGATCCATCCCACTGATACTCTTATGGAATTCTCTATTTTTCTTCTTCTCTGCCCAGAAAGTTGACTCAGAGTCTACTGGGAGACTGTTTTACTAGTAAGTTATTCAGTTCATTCAATCTGAGTAGTCAGGCCTGTGGAACCTCCAGTTCCAACTAATAGGACAGGTTCCTCAGTTACACATGCAATTCTCCACTGTGCATTCATACACATGTTGATCACATACAGCAGTGAGTCTACCAATCCTTCACAGTATCATATTTGCTTCCAAGCTTCTTCCCCTGCAGAACTGAGGTTCCTCAGGCAATCTGTTGTGTTACACAGAACTAGCAAAGGCTGAAATTTAATTTTATGATCATCCTCAAATAAAAGTTATTGCACCCAGAATGTGGAACAAGATTGAGAGCACATCTCAAATGAATGTCATCTTTATGGCATCACATGAGGATAAATTCCAAAGAACTGTAACAAGCTCCCTTGGAGAACCAGCAGCCCCAGAGTTCCAATCATGGAGGGACTCAAGGCGCAGCACAGAAAGGCAATTTGCCTGCCCTCTCCATGAGCGGCCCAGGCCTGAGCTAGGAGGAGAACCAGCAGCCCCAGAGCTCTGACCATGGAGGGACTCCAGCACAGAAAGGCAATTTGCCCACCTTCTTGGTAAGTGCCGCTGGCATGAGGCAGGAGAAGAATCACTCAGTGCTCCCGCCTTATCAAGTGAGAGCCAGAGATCTAGACATCTCTTGAGAGGTTGACCATATGCAATGTAGTAAATAGGGGGGATTTCCTGCTACCATCTCTTTGAAGGCAAATATTGTTATCACTGTTTTGCTTTGTTCTGATTAATGGTATTGCTCTATTCAATGTTCTGTTTTGATAAGTTCTAGAATGTCCTGTATTTCCTTTGATTTGGCTATACCTGATTGAAAGAACAACTGTTGTGAAGATAACAGGATATACTATGGTTTGGGTTTACTGTTGAGGGTTTCTGTATCAATTTCATGCATTGTCTCAGTTGGCTTTGTTCCATCTTGTTCTGTTATATTTTGCTACCTTCAAAATAATAAAAAATAAAAAGTAATAACAACAAAACAGATCAGTAAGGTACTGAGCAAGCTGAAACACGATATAACTAAACAGATATAACTAAGCTCTAAAGGATATAACTGCATGTATGTTTAAGTGTGTAGGATTGAAAACCATGTTGCTAAGTTTTTGTTGGATAGTTGAACAGAACTGTTTTCAGCCTCACTGTTTGAATGTCCACTTTGTATGCTTTAATTTTGTAACTTGAACAACTATATCTAGAAGACAATATGTAATTTATCAACTAGTGATTTCTTACTGTTTATTTTTTCTTTTTCTTTGAAATTCTGTATTGTTTCTTCTCTTTTTTTCTGTTTTGCTTTTTTTCTCTTTAAATTAAAAAAAAAAAAAGTTCCCTTACTTCCACATCAACAGATTTTCTCAACAGTCACAACAAGGCAGGTATCCCATCAACATTCTTCATTGCAATTTTATTTTCATCTGTAGACTTGGCAAAAACAAGGTTTCAAAGGGCACCATGAGCATTCTTCTGAACTTTCAAAACTCTGTGGCCCAAAAGATCAACATGATAACTGCTTGATGCCCCCTAGCTTGTCACCAAAGCACAGGTGCTACAGGTAACCCACTGCCTTTACCTAGACAGGGGAACTGGTGCAGCATATGAATGACTTCAGGCAACTCAAGATTATGCTGGCAAATTCCTTGTGGTCTTTCCAAAGGCTGTCTGTTGATGGGGACCTAGTTGTGCCATCATCAACTGGTGCTGCCTGATGAAGCTTATAATTATACTCTTGTATTTGGTACCGTATTGGCCTGTAGTGGTCTTTTTAGGTAGCTGTTGTGTTCAGAGCATAATTATTTCTTTAGTATATAAGGCCACTTTGTTGAATGGATGTCCTTTGTAGATTTCCAACACCAAAGCCTGTGCAATATAATGATGTCTGTGATCCTGGAGCTCCATAGTCTTATAGTTCAAGCTGCAGTACACTGGGCTGTAAAAAGTCCTACCTTCATATATGTGAGTGATGTGCAAGTTGGGAGACACAGCTGAACAAAGGTCTCGTCCAAGTTGACTGTACTGTCAAAGGAACTCTGTAATCCTTTCAGGCTGTATGGCCAAGGTGTAACCATCTTTTCATCCAAACTGCTCCATATCATGAATAGTCCTTTGTAGGGACAGTCCCAGATGCTTTGGTACAGCAGTCATCCCTGAGCATTAGAGGGACAACAACTCCACTTGGCCTTGGGATGGGGAAGCTATTTGAGTCTGTGAATCTGTCAGGGACATCAGGGAACCCACTGTGGTGGTGGTTGGTACTGAAGGTTCGTTCCGCTGAAATTGAAGGTCTGAAAGGTAAATGACCCAATATATGGGAAGGTGAGTTTCTGTGAATAGGTAGAGGCTGCCTGTTGAGCAGGTAGTGTGGTGAAGTAATGTGCACTGGGGTTCAAAGATTGGGAGTTGGTCACTGATGGAGAGGCAAATCCTCTACCCAGAGAAGCTCTCGGTAGACCCCTTCAAGGAGACATGCCTGTGCTGAAACAGTGTTCATCTTTCAGCTCTCAAACTTCTCATCAAATGGTAACTGGCTGATCCTATAAATGAATGTTGCTATTATCTGTCTTGCTCACTGCCTAGTTGTTGAAACTTCCTGCTTCGTGGTACCCACTGTTGGAATAAGATTTCATTTGCACTGAACTTAATGGTTCCTCAATTTCATGGAGAGATGTCTGTTCGAGTGAACAGAAGGTCCCTCATTCTGACTCTGTCCTAATAAGTTAGTTTTGGGGATGGACAGCATCCACAATTCTTGGTTTGCTTACACCAGTATTTGGCACATCTGTTCACCTCCAAGGAAATGACTTCTCAGTTGAGCTGGTGCTGCTGATGCTTGATAATTCTGCTCCAAGCCTACATCTTTCTAGATGATTGATAACGACCTGTTTTCCACTTCCAGTTCTTGGAGAGTCATTGAAACTGAAGCTTCTGCTCCTTTACAGAAGTTAGAATAGTGGTGGCTTTGGTTTAGAGCTCCATGCCTGGGTCAGGAGAGGCAGCTTCCTGATAGGTCTGTGGTTGCCGCTTCTCCACCAGCAATGCCTGCTCAGAAGCTAGCGGTCCTCTTTCCAGGTCAGGCAGCGACCACCGTTGCTCCTGGAATCAAGGACATCCATGCAACCATGGAGTTGCCACTTCAGCAGCTGAAAAGATTTTTAAAATGCAGCAAAGACTAGCTCGTAAGTGAAATAAATCAGACACACGTGTAAATATCACACTGTCTCTCTGGTGTGAGAAACTGAAAGTGTAAATAAGAACCAAATTGTGAAATCTGAAGAAATTGTTCAAAAGGAAAGGAAGAGGAAAGGGGAGGGGGAAAGCAAGGAAGCAAAAAGAAAAAATGAGAAAAGGAGGATAAAATGGAAAGAAAGCTTTGTAAATGAAAGGAAATGGGTTGGAGGGAGTGCAGGGGAATAGGGGAAAAAAGACAATTCAAGGTATATCAAGTTACAAATTCCCTATGATGAATGTGATCCTTGTATGTACCTAACTTGTACCAATAAATTACCAATAAAAATGCAATTGCCTAGTGGCTGCAGTCCCCTCTCCTCCTACTCCAGGTCACGGCCAACTTGAGCCTCTACCCCACGCCCATGGCATTGCCTCCACTCAGTGTCCATGTGGACTCAGCCACGAAGCCCCGTCTCTGCCCACGGGCTACCAGCCCAGCAGCCTGGCCAGTACCTGTAAGTTTAGGTTTTACTAGTATAGTCTCTTTCTTCTCTTTCTCCACCTCTTTTCTCTATAATCACATTAAGTTATCATTTTTAAATGGCTCATTATAAACAAAAGACGTTTTTGTAAGATTAAACACAGAGCAAAAAAATTTATAATACATACATCAAAATTAATAATCACAAAGGAAAACTGTAAGAAAGAGTAAAAAAAGGGGGACTACAATGAAACTAGAAAATAAATGTCAAAATGACAGGATTAAGATCTTACTAATAGACCTTACATGCAAAGGTAAAACCTTAAATTAAAATTTTAATTGTATTAATTTCCCCAATTCAAAGTTTTGAAGAGGGTCAGGGATTTAGCTCAAGGGCACAGTGCCTGCCTGGCAAGCATGAGGTTGCAAGTTCAATCCCTGGTACAAAAAAAAAGTCTTGAAGAATTTAATTAAAAAGAGCTAGCTATATGCTGCTTGCAAAACATTCACTTTACATCTAAGGATACACATAAGCTGAAAGTGAAAGGATGAAACGAAATATTTCATGCAAATGGAATCTAAAAGA
Source organism: Hydrochoerus hydrochaeris (assembly GCA_004027455.1). Lineage (NCBI taxonomy): Eukaryota > Metazoa > Chordata > Mammalia > Rodentia > Hydrochaeridae > Hydrochoerus > Hydrochoerus hydrochaeris. The sequence continues at coordinate 7,755 of PVLA01018531.1, forward strand.
AAGCAGAAACAGCCATACTTATATTAGGTAAAACAGACTTGAAATCAAAAGCATTAAAAAGAGACAAGGAAAGTCATTGTATAGATAAATAGGTCAATTCAGCCAGAGGAGATAACTGTACCTATATATGCAGTCAAGATAGGAGTACCCAAATATATAAAGAAAGCATTGTACACCTAAAATGAAAGATAGACTCCAATAAAATGATAACAAGGAAATTTAACCACTTTCAGCAATGGACAGATCATTCAGACAGAATATCAACATAGAATGAAAAATGTAAAACCAGGCATGGTGGCACACACCTGTAATCCCAACACTGGAGAGGCTAAGGCGGGAGGATTGCCATGAGTTTGAGGCCAACCTCGGCTACATGCAGACTTCAAGGACAGCCTGAACTGCGTAATGAGACCCTGTCTCAAAAATAAAAGGAAAGAAAAGAAAGAATAGACCACCTGAACCTAATAGACACCTATGGAACATAATATCCAACAGCTGCAGGACACCCATTCTTCTCAACAACTCATGAGTAACTCTCCAGCATTTATCATGGATGATCACAAAACAAGTTTCAGAAAAATTTTTAGAAATAAGAAAAATAATCAGGCCAGGCATGGTGATGTACACCTGTAATCCCAGCACTCAGGAGGCTAAGGTAGAAGGATCACCACAAGTTAGAGGCCAGCCTGAGCCACCTAGTGAGTCCCGGCCAGCCTGAAATACATAGCAAGACATTGTCTTGAAAAAAAATGAATAAAGAAAAATAATCAGTGTAATGTTTGCATCAATGTAGCACACACATTTTAGTAGTCAGCATCAGGCCACTGTCTGTGACACTATTTCCCAACTGCAGGTAGCAGTCACTGGCCATCCCAAGCAGCAGGAAAGATTGGCACAAAAGAGAGGCATACAGACTGTGGCCAGTGGCCGGGTACAATGAAGTTTCAGATGCTATATCTCTGTGTCTTCAAACCAAAAAATGCTTCACATTTTACAGGGCATAAAATGGCTTCTTCTTATCCCTCAGAGACAAGAGCAAAGAGCAACTGTTGGTGTGGTATGTATCCAACTCTTACCCCTCCAGAGATCACACAGCAGAATGGATAATTATGTGCAGTGGGACGTATTTTTAAGAGGAACTGCTCTTGGATATAAATTCTTAACTCCCCAGAACACCCAGTAAGGCACAGATCTGTAGAAAGAAGGCAACATGTCCAACAACTCAATGACTATTCCTCTCAGGGAGAAATGTTAAAAAGATGAATGTTTTCATGAAATACTTAAGTTTGTCATTAACAGAGGTCTGTAGGAAATCATGCTGGGACATTGGTGGCCACGTTGTAGGCTGTGAGAGGACTGGCTGTGGTTCACTTTCAGCAGAGCTATGGAAGGAGTGAGGAGAGCTGTTCCACTCAAGCCTAATAGTTTCCACTCTGATGTTATATGTATCACCAAAAACACTTATAGAAACAGGCATGTAAAAAAGAAAAAGTCTTGATCATCTTCGTCCCAGCACAAATGGATGAAATGCCAACTACAGGAAGTTGGCAGTGCAAAGCCAGGTAGACTCAGTACCCAGACATAACCATGTTTATAATTAATGTTTATATGAAAAATGCTATAAAATTTTACAAAAAATGAAGAAGGATGTACATGAATGGGAATTCTCAATACCATAAAGATGTCATGTCTCCTGAAAATTTATTCACTCTAATCACAATCTAAAATTTTATCTACCGAACTTGATAAGCTAATTCTAAAGTTCATTGGTAAGAAAAATAGCATAAAAGTAGCCAAAAACAACTTGCAATACTGGATAGTAAGACATGCTGATGTACAAATCAATAAAAGAGTAACTTGAAAAACTCATAATTACCTAAACTTTTAGTGTATGGTAACAATAGAATTTTAAACCTCTTGGGTAAATAATATACTATTCCATAAGTGGTATTGGGACACTGCATCTCTATTTGGGAAAAAAGATAGTTAAATTTCTGCCTCACAACAAAACAAAAATAAATTTCTAATGAATTAAAGTGTGAAAAGTTTATGTAAAAAATAAATAGAATATTTGTATAAATTTAGGAGGCAGATTGCACTTCTAACTGATACTACATAATGAAAAAGGGGGAAAATGATTGATTTGACAATAAACATACAAAAATTTTCAAAATAAAAATGATAAACTAGGGGGAAATACTTGCAACATATGTAATATACAAGAGAGATATATATACAATATACAAAATGCACATAACATATAAAGGATGTTTATTCAGGTAATACTTAAAAATCAAAACTAGAGAACCATATCAGCATTTTCTGAGATCTGCCCCATGTTGGAACTTAGGGTGCTGGGAAATCAGGCAGCCAGCATGCCACTCTTGTAAGTGGCTGTGGCCTCCCAGGCCACAGCTGCCCCAGGGCAAGAACCATATCAGCATTTTCTGAGATCTGCGCCTTGTTGGAACTTGGGGTGCTGGGAAAACAGGCAGCCAGCTCACCACTCTGGTGGGTGGCTGTGAGCCTAAAAGCATCAAACATCCATCTCATCCCCCGATCACCACCTCTAGTAAGTGTGAGCCAGAGATCTGAGCATCTCTTTCGAGTTTGACTATATGCAATATAGCAAATAAGGGGGATTTTCTTCTGCCATCTCTTTGAAGGCAAATATTTTTATCTGATCTGTATGTTTTTGCTCTGTTCTGGTCAATGGTATTGCTCTAGTCAATATTCTGTTTTTGTAATTTTGGTATTTCCTTCGATATCGTTCTACCTGATTAAAGGAACAACTATTCTAAAGAAAACCAGATATACTACTCTACCTATTGCTGTTATTGCTGTAACCTACTGTGAGGTTCTGTATCAGTTTCACTGCTCTGCCTCAACTGGCTTTGTCCTGTCTTGTTCTACTGAATTTTACTACCTTCAAAATAAATAAATAATTACTAATAATTTTTTTAAAAAAAATTTTAAAGTAAATAACAACAACAAAACAGGTCAGTAAGGTGCTTAGCAACCTGAAACATGATATAACTAAACAGATAATGAACTTAAAAAGCAACAGGAGGAAAAGAAAATGCTCTAAGGGATATAACTGCATGTATGTTTAAGTGTGTGGGATTGATAAACATGTTGCTAAGTTTTTGTTGGATCGTTGAACAGAACTCTTTGCAGCCTCACTGTTTGAATGTCCACTTTGTATGCTTTAATTTTGTAACTTGAACAACTATATCCAAGAAGACAATATGTAATGTATCAACTAGTGATTTCTTAACTGTTTAATTTTTTTTAATTCTGTATTGTTTTACTGTTTTTTCTGTTTTGTTTTTACCCCCTCTTTTTAAATAAAATTTTCAAAAACCTACACATTGCATAATATAATAAGAATCTTCTGACAAAATAGAAAGACCAGTAAGATGTCAAATATGTCCTACAAAAAGGCCAGGAAAGCAAAACATATGTGCTGTCAGTGTAAGTGATATGTGTGTGTAGAGCAAGCTGTTGTCATGTGTGTAGATTGCCTTAGGTGTGATAACTGAAGCAAAGATTATCTTTTATGTAGAATGTTACTGGTATTTTCATTGTAGTTCATATAGAAATTTATTTCTGTTGTTCTTTTTTAAACTATGTACTCCAAAAGTCAGTCAATGTTGAAAATCTTGATGCTTTTTATAAACATTCAGTAAATATTAAAAATGCAAAAAAAACCTCAAAACTAATGTAAAAAGTTGACCAATGTAAGCGGCTGTGGCCTGGCAAGCTGCGGCCACCCCAGGGCAAGAACCACAGGCCTCTCTGAGATCCACACCATGTTGGAACTTAGGGCGTGGGGAAACTGAGCAACCAGCTTGCTGCCCTGGTAAGCCGCTGTGAGCCTACCGGTGCGCAGGCTGAGAATCAGACATCCCATCCTCCCCTTCCTCCCCCATTAGTAAATGGGAGCCAGAAGTCTGAGCAGAACCTTGGGAGGTTAACTATATGCAGTGTAGCAAATAGGAGGGATTTCCTTCTACCATCTCTTTGCAGGCAAATATTATTATCATTGTTTTACCTTGTTCTGATTAATTGTACTGCTCTATTCAATATTCTGTTTTGATAAGTTCTATAATGTTCTGTATCTCCTTTGATTTTGCTATACCTGACTGAAAGAGCAACTACTGTAAAGATAGCAAAATATACTATGGTACCTATTACCGTTATCCCGGTAACCTGCTGTGAAGTCCTGTACCAATTTCACTGCACTGTCTCAATTGGCTTTGTTCCATCTTATTGTGTTGTATTTTACTACCTCCAAAATTATTTTTTAAAAAATTTTTTAAAGTTGACCAATGATATGAACAGGAAGCACAAAAAATAAGTGCCATATGGCTAATACACATGCAAAAATGTCCAATTTTATTACTAATTGGTGAAATTCAAATTAAAGACACTAATTCAGCCATCAGATTTGGCCAAAAATGAAACAGAGCAGTCATTGTCCAAATTTGGCAATGATTTAAAAAAAAATCTGCTCATACAGGTTTTTTGCTTTAAAATATGTATAATTAATTATAATTATTGTAATCATTAATTATAATTTAAATATATCTTTATTTCCTAAAGTTAATATTACATTAAAAGATATGGTGGCCTTGTTGTCATTGGTCAAAGTCACTTTTGATTCTATAATTATAAAATTTTCATCCCCTGCAAGCAGTTCCCCATGTATCCCAGCTTCATCCTAAAAAAGAAGCAATAAACAGTTGGTCTCAACTCACATAGGATTCATGTCATTTACATTCTTGGTGTTACTTTGAGTGGAATAGTACTCTTTGGGAAGAATCTACTAAAAGTAAATATAACTTTCACCCAACAGTAAAAAAAAAAGAAAAAAATTCCTGTACACAAGCAACAAATGCACTGAGCGAGAATTTCAGGAAACAACATCTTTCACAATAGCATTTTAAAAATGGAATACCTAGGAATCTAACAAAGGATGTAAAAGAGGTCTACATTGTAAATTACAGTTGGAAAAAGGAGATCAATGAAGACATCAGAAAATGGAAAATATCTTTTGCTTATCGGTAGAAAGAACCAACATAGTGAAAATGGTCATACTCCCAAAATTTCTATGCAGATTAAATGCAGTACCAATCAAAATATCATTAGCATGTCTCACAGAGCTAGAGAAAACATTCCTAAAACTTATTTGGAACCAGAAGAGACCTGTAATATAAAAAATAATTCTCAGCAAAAGAGGCAAGGCAGGGGGCATCACAATCCCTGATCTGAAATTGTATTTCAAAGCTATAGTAATAAAAACAGCATGGTACTGGCAATAAAACAGATCCAGGGGTGAATGGAACAGATTAGAAGATGCAGAAACAGCTTAAAACACATTCAGTCAACTTATTTTTGACAAAGTGGCCAAGCATGTTCACTGGAAGAAAGATAGCCTTTTCAATAAATATGATTTCCACATCCTAAAGACTAAAACTAGACCCATGTCTCTCACCATGCACTAAATTAAAACCAAAATGAAACAAAGATCTAAATGTTAAAACAAACACTAAATCTGCTGAAAGAGAGAATAGGTAGAACTCTTGAAGACACAGGTGTAGGCAAAGATTTCAGGACTAAAACCCTGATTGCATGGGAAATATGACAGAGAATCAACAATGTGGTTCTCATCCTATTTAAAAGTTTTTTGCACAACAAAAGAAATTTTTAACCTGTTGTCCCTGAAACAAAGGATTAATATTTAGAACATATAAAGAACTCAAAAAATATCATACCTCTAAATTTAAAGACCCAATCCAAAAATGAGCACATGAAATGAATAGACACTTCTCAGATTAAGAAGTCAAAATGGCAAATAAATATATGAGAAAATGTTCATCATCACTGGTCATTCCAGAGATGCAAATTAAGACAATGCTGAGATTCTATCTCGCTCCATCAAGAATGGCTATCATCAAGAAATCAACCAATAGCAAATACTGGAGGGACTGTGGGGGAAAAGGTACTCCTCTCCACTGCTGGTGGAAGTATAGGCTGCTGTAATTATTGTTCAGATCAGTTTTGAGATTCCTCGAAAAACTAGGATTAGAGTTCCCATTTGACCCAGCTCTTCTCCTTCTTGCTATCTTACCAGAAAAATAAAAAAAAATAACATCACAGTGATATATGCATATGTGCATCCATGTTTGTAAGGGCACAGTTTTTAAAAGCTAAATCTGGAAACCACCCAAAGGCTCATCAACAACTGAGGGATGGATAAAAATGCTGTGATTTTTTTATACAATGGAGTGCTAGCCATTCATAAAGAAGGATAAAGTTGAGTCAATCCTAAACAAATGGATGCAGCTTGAGATCATATTATTATGTGAAATAAATCAGACATGTGTAGATATTGCATTCTTTGGTGTGAGAAGCCAAAAAGCTAAATAATGATGTAAATGTGTAATAGGTAATTGTGAAAATAGGAAGAAATGATTGAAAAGAAAGAGGAACTAGGGAAGGAAAACAGA
>PVLA01018532.1:0-14309 GCA_004027455.1 Hydrochoerus hydrochaeris
TGGAAGAGAAAAAATAGAATAAGTTAAAGACAGCCTCATGAAGAGATCTCATTAAAGAATCTGTAAAACAGAAGACAGGATAAAATTAGGTAAGTAATTCTGAAAAATATAGAAGTTTTCCAAAGATAAAGAAATACATATCAATTTTTTTTCTGAGCAAGAGTCTATGAAATGTCAAGAAACAAACTGAATCATAAAACTAAGTCTAAACCTTTTCAGGAAGTTCAGAGCACAAAATAAAAAGGAGAGTCTGACTTTTCATGGTAGAAAGAAAATAGGGAGTTTTCTCCAAAGTGCAAAAATAATTCTGACATCAGACTTTTCTTTTGTGACTATGACTTCCAGAAGATCATAAGTGAATGTGAAATTCCCAAGGCAAGTGATGCTGAAGTTACAATCTGTGTGAGTTAAAATGTCATTCATCCTCTTAAGTTACCTCCGGAAATGCCTCAATGGCAGTGTTTCCAGTGTATGGTGCCGTAGTGAAGTTAGAGCTCTCTTTATGCAATCACTTTTGATGTCTGCACCATTGAAAATGTGACCACTTGGGGACACTTTAAATCTAAACTGCAACACCCATAGTAACTCGGAAGCTTTGAGTCATGAGTTATGGTATGACTCTGGGCTACTGTAATGCCAAACACCATGGCTGGGTGGGCCCCAACAGCAGACAGGAAGCCCCACAGTTGTGGATAAGGGACTCTGACTTGTGGTCTGCTAACAGCAGGACCCCAGGGATGGACAACAGTCTTCTCCCAGGCATGACAGGAGGTGGAGAAAGAAGCCCACTAGGGACTCTTTAGAAGCCTCAGATTCCAGACATTCTCCACCCTCATAACTTAATCACAGCACAGAGACCAGTGGCTTCCTACCATCACACTAGGGGTGTTAGGGCTCAACCTGAATCAAAGCGCATGGCAGGTGATATCAACTAATCCTCCTCACTCAGGTGACAACAGATTGTGTGCAAAAGCGATGAGTCAAAGTCAGAGGCACAGAATAGGCCCAGGGCTGTGAGTGGGAGATGCAGGAAGACATTGCTCCTGCTAAGACAGACGTACTTAAACCCTGTGCTCAAGAAACCCATGTCTGCCTCGGGGAAAACACTTGCAGAGTTTGGAATATGTGTTTTTCATGTCTGCAGACAATAATGATCTCAGTTGCTTAAGGCACAAAGAACATGAAAACACCCGTGATTTCGTAATGGTTCTTAAAACGTAGCATTTTTATAATTGGAGCTCCTGAAGCACCATCTCCTCCCCTTAGACCTTGACTAACCTCCACCTTCCCCAAGGGACTCCTGCTTCATTTTCACTTTGAAAATCGGTAAATAGAAGTTCAAGTATATATTAGACTCTCTGATACACAAAGGAGATAGTCAAATAATGATAATACCTCCCTCATAGAAATTGTCAGCTAGTAAATGAGGGAATGCATGAGCCTTCATCCATGCTGTGAACTGCTTAAAGTGATGTGTGACATGGATCCATTTGATCATCCTAATTTGCTGCTGGTGATGTGAAAAGAAAGTGTGGTAAAAGTTGAGGGTTTTGAAGGTGATGAGGGTGGTGGAGTTTTAGCCACAGTCTGACTCACAATTGCTCCAGCAGATCCCTAATCTATTCTGTGGTCATTGGTGATAAATCTGGCCTACAGCGACCCCCACACTATTGTGAGAGCCCAAACATAGGAACACAAGGTCCCTTGCCACATTGCAAGATCCTATCCACAGAACAAGGAAATAGACCCTGTCAAGGTGAGCCCCGCTGCCAACCTCCTCCAGGGAAAGACTCGTTACATAGAAGGTACAAGAGCCACCCACGGCTCTCAGCCCGTGACCCAAACAATAGCTACCCCCCCTTTTAACTGTCCATACAAATCCTGCTCCCCCTCTCCTGCGCGCCTTTCCCTCGTTCTCTGGGTACAGTGCCACTTCTGCTTCCTTTGATTAAAACCCCTCATATCGACCTTCCAGGGTGTGTTCTGGTTCTTGGTGTGGGGTTTGGTCACTTTTTCATTTGGTGCTGAAACCTGGGAGAGGTGCTTGGGTGATAAGCCCGCCCTCCTGACCGGAACCGTCATGACCTGCTGGATCGCTCCTCACTGTCACCTGTGGTGGAAGCAGACCACGAGCCCCTCATCGCAGCTGGTGCCTTACGGCCATCACCAGGCCGAGATTCATGCCTTCCCCTTCTGTTGCTTTTCCCTCGTGTCCCCCGAAGACTCTGTCTTCAACTTTCAGCCACTTCCCATTTGTTTGCTGGAAGCCCGGCCTGCCTTCCTCACTGCTCGCAGGTTCCTCCTTTGGTTGCTCTCTCTAGAATTCCTCTAGGGAACTTCCCAGCTTTTGACCCCTTCACTCTCTCCCTCTTTTTTCTGCCTGTGTCACATCCTTTTCTCCTCCCCCTAGACCTTGACTAACCTCCCACCTTCCCCAAGGGATGCCTCCTTCATCAAAGGTGGTCTGCTCTCCTCCAGACTGTATGCCCTCACTGGTCTCAGGAAGTTCTATCCCTAGGCCAGGCCAGCTTCCCGTTTTGACCCCCAACCTGACTGGAGACGTCCGCTCGGGTGGCTTGTAGTGACTCCACCTTTTTGGTGCATTAGTACAACCGCTCCCAACCGAGATATCTGCTCGGCTGGCTGACTTGGGTCCCGAGGCCTTTTCAGCACCCCTCACTTGCAGGCATCCTCAGGGGGCTTCTCCTTGTCCTTGTCTGTTTGGTCTCGTACTCCTCCTAGTGGCTGCTGTGGGGAATCCTCCCGCTCAACCTGACGGTAACACCTCAATCCTTCAATGCCTGGCTATAGTTCTCCGTAAACCCCTGGGATTCACTGAGCTTAAACACAAATGTCTCATCTTCCTGAGCCAAACTGCCCCGCCCCAGTACAAACTTGATAATGAGTCACTTTGGTCCCCCTCAGGGACTCTCAATTTCAACACTGTATGTAACAGTGTTGGACAACTATTGCCACCACAATTGTAAGTGGGATGAAATCCCCTATGCTCAAGCTTCCTTTGCCCTCTGCAAATGATCCCAACTCTGTCTCTCCTGCTCCCCCTCGCAGATCATGTTAGCTACCTGCCCTTCTCCCTCCTTGATAAAATCAACCGGATTCCCTGAAACCCATGAGGACCTCCCTTCTTGCTCCCTCACATTAAACCATGTTCCGATCCTTCCACACCCCCTCCGTACCCAAGCTCTAACTCTGACCCTACTTTTCATGATGACTCACCCCAGTCAACCCCCTCCTTACCAAGACTGTCCCATACCTGAACTCGAGCCCCCTTGGCGGGAGGCTCTAGAGGTCTTTTCCCCTCCGCCAAGTAGCAGGCACCAAGGGACTCGTTCTAGTATACAACCCTTGGTCCCTTACCAAGCTGTCTCATCTCCAACAGTGTTTTGGTTCCTTTATGAGTGACCCTCAAAAATATATCAAGGAGTTCACATACCTAACCCACTCTTATCAGCTCACCTGGAGAGACATTCACACTCTTTTAATCTCTACCCTGACTCTCAAAGAAAAACAGGCCGTATGGCTGGTGGCCCAAAATCATGCTGGTGAGGCCAGATAGACAGACCCAAGCTTCCCCCCAGGTTTGAAGCTGCCCCCAACAATGACCCAGACTGGAACTATCAGCCTACAGTGCCTGGATCCAAGTCGAGGGATCGTATGCTACTCTGCCTCACAGTGTCACTCAAAAAAATGTGCCCACAGGGTCGTTAATTGGGATAAACTCAGAGAAATCACACAGGGCCCCAATGAACACCCTGCTGCCTTCCTATCCTGGCTCTCAGAAGCCCTTGAAAAATTCACCTCCCTAAACCCTACCTCAGTTCCTACTTCACCTCTCAATCCCAACCAGACATAAAAAACAAACTCAAATGCCTTGAGCGTGGCCCCCATACTCCCCACTGAGACTTACCTAATCTGGCCTTTAAGGTCTTCAATAACAGGGAGGAAGCCAAAAAGGAGGAAAAATTGGCTCAAGCAAAACATCAATACCAGCTCCTAGCGGCTGCCCTCAGAGCGCCCTCATGATACCCTACTTGGTCTTTGTCTTCTCAAAAGAGCAGGAGATGAGGAAGCTGACTGATGGGGCCTGGGCTCCACGCCACCCACCCAAGACAGAGATGGCATCCAGCGTCATCTGCGGAGCCCAGGGTGAGGATATGTGTGACAGATAAGCCAAATGTTTTTCTTATGGTTACAGGAGCCCCCTGGTTGATCCTCCCTAGTGACTGGGGCCAAAGTCTTTCTCTCATGTCTTGGTGGTGGGAGTGGTGGTGGGAGTGGAAGGCCATCCCCAATGCCCTCGCACCACTGGAACTCTACCTTATCTTTTGGGGACTTACCTCTTTACTCACTCCTTTCTGATTATACCCTCCTGCCCAACAGCTCTCCTGGGAAGAGATGCCCTCTCCACACTCCGGCTCATGCTTTCTTCCCCAGACACCTCTCCCCTTCCCTTATCCTGGTGCTCCTACCTAACATCACAACAAAATAGGGTCCACTCTCTGGGATGCCTCTCAGCCACCAAATGCCCATTTTCCTTGGGATAAGATAGACTCCCAAGTCTGGGACACTGCCCAACCCCAAATAGCTAGCCACCACCCATTAGTTCAAGTCCATCTACTAAACCCATCCACCTTCACCAATTGCTCCAGTTCCCTATCTCACATCAACATCATCTGGGAGTGAAGCTCATAACTGATAGACTTCTCCAGGCCCGACTCCTCATCCTTGTCCAGTCACCATACAACTCCCCCGTCCTACTGGTCAAAAAGCCAAACAGAACCTACTGGCTGGTACAGGATCTCAGACAAATCAATTCAGCCACCCACCCTGTTACCTCAATAGTTCCCAACCCATACACACTGCCTAGCAATATCCCCCTGTCTACCACCCATTTCACTTAGACCTTAAAGATGCTTTCTCCACCATTCCTTTACTGCCCAAATGCCAACCTCTAATCACTTTCACCTGGGAGGACCTAATACTAAAAACTACCCAACAGCTCACCTGGACGTTCCTCCCCAAGGTTTTCAAGACAGCCCACACTACTTTGGCCAAGCACTCTCCGCTGATCTAGCACATCTAGACCTCTCCCCAAGAACCCTCCCCCAACATGTGGATGACCTCTTGCTCTGTAGCACCTCATGAGAAACCTCTTATGCCCATAGAACTCTTCTGCTAAACTACTCAGCCTTCCTAGGGTATCGGGTTTCAAAAGACAAGGCGCAACTCTCATCCACCGGTCACATATCTAGGCTTCAGAAGCCTCACTCTCTCCTTAAAAGACCTCACCATAGACTGCAAAAAAGTGCTTCATGCCCTGCTTGTGCCACACACAGCACATCAAATCCAGTCCTTCCTGGGCTAGCAAGCTACTTTAGGCTATGGATTCCCTAGCTTTGCCCTGCTGGTCAAACCCCTTTATCAGGAAATGTGTGGGCTGATTGACCAACCCATTTCTGACCCAAAGGCCATCCACCAAGAATTCACCACCATCTGATCCAGACTACTGCAAGCCCCCATGCTGGCCTTTCCTACCACCAATAGACTCTTAGGTCTCTATACCTCAGAAGCCCATGGGATGGCAGTATCAAGGGATGTTTCTGGGCACTGGTTGCTGCTGACATCCTCACACAAGAGGCCTCCAAATCACACTCAAGGGACATATGAATATCCACTCCACACACATAATAACTGATTTACTTGCACACCAGTCACTTCACCTACTGTCCCCCTCTTGTCTCCAGCTGTTTTATGTTACCTTTCTATAAAATCCATGCATAAATCTAAAGCCTGGTACAAAAATAGATCCCCTCTCTCTATTCCCTTGTGATCCCTCTGCACCTGCCCACCAATGCCTTGAAACCCTCAAGACTTTGCTGCACCAACACTAGGTGTCTTAGAGCAGCCCATTACTGATGTGACATATACTTGGTTCATTGATGGGAGCTCATTCACAACATCCTCCCTGCCCCAAGCAGGATATGCTATAGTCTCACTTACAAACACCATTGAGGTAAAACCCCTAGAACCAAGCTTTAGTTCACGAAAGGAAGAATTGACAGCTCTAATACAGGCCCTCACTCTAGCATGGGGAACCACCATAAACATCTACACAGATTCTAAGTATGCCTTCCACATTGTTCATTACCATGCTGCCATCTGGAAGGAAGGAGGTCTTCTAACCACAAAGGGGGCCCCCATCCAAAACATTAAACTGATAGTCTCCCTCCTTAAAGCTACACTCTTCCTAATACGTGTGGCCATTCTTCACTGCAAAGGCCACCACTCCCCTACTGACCCCATACCCACAGGAAATTCTCTAGCCAATCGAGCCGCTACATTGGCTTCCCAGGATGACTGGAACCCCTCTTCTTCCAAGAGCTCACAACAGTTAGCCTTACCCCTTTAAAATGCCCACCCCAGATACATAACATTAGCTAGCCTTCTTCTCAGTAATCACAAATTCTACATCAGGGGCTACCCTGGGGGCTCTGCTACCTTCTTACCATGGTTGACACCTTCACTGGATGGATAGAAGATTTCCCCACATCCCAAGAGACCACCAACACAGTTACCCACATTCCCAGATTCAGCCTTCCCCACTCCATCCAGTTGGAAAATAGTCCAGACTTCATATCCAAGGTTGCTCAACAGGTCTCGGGGGCCCTGCATATCAGATGGGTCTTACACACCCCTTACTGGCCCCAAGCCTTGGGGAAAATTGAGAAGGCCAATTGCCTTCTAAAAACCCACTCATCAAGCTCTCCCTGAGATCCAGCTAAGCTGACCTACCCTTTTACCCATGGCTTGACCCACCTCCTAGCAACCCCACTCCAGCCATCAGGGTTAAGCCCCTTTGAGCTGATGTTTGGATGGCCCTACCTCCTGCAGATCCTCCCTACCACACTCCACACCCTGTCTGACCTACCCTTTCTCTCCCTCATGTGTGAGATGTGAGATGCTTTGCTCATTTGCAGAACAAAATATCCCTAAACCTTGCAAAGGTGCCACCCCATTGCAGTTTCAGCCAGGAGACCAGGTGTTCCTCAGGGACCTTATGGCATCTGGACTCCAGCCCAAGTGGATGGGTCCATACATGGAGATCCTCAACACCCCAACATCAGCAAAGCTTCTAGAAAAGCAGGCCTGGGTTCACCTGTCAGCTCTAAAGAGGACCCCCCGCCGAATTCACTGCTGATAAGGTCCCCAGGGTGTCACAAACACTCGGCCCCACCAAAGCATGCCCCCTTGCCTCCTCTCCCTGATGACTCAAACCCTCCTAGCTCTTAGCTTTCTGCTTTGCTGGGGGCCACAAGCCACCCCCAAACTCCCACTGTCTTACCAGTTTACAGTCTCCACAGGCCCAGCCCCCACCAAGGGACAATCAGACAATCATGACATCAGAGGATGCCATGCCATATTAAATAGCACACCCCCCATTACAGAGGGCTCCCTGGCCACCCTAATCTTTGACACAAGCAACTTAGATCCCTTCCCCTGTGGAGACCACTCTTGGCATCAAACATATTCAGGTTCACAAAAATACAACTGCCTCTAAAACCCTTCACAAAACAATCAATTTGGATATACCTGCCCAAAACGTTCAAAGTACTCCTTTGGTCATCAAATAACCCTAACCCAACACCCACCAATTTTTATGTCTACTTACCACATGACACTGCCAAAACTTATAAAGCAACCATTACTGTTTCTAAACTCCAGCCTCCCCCACACTGTCCCCAATACCAATGCAATCCCCTTAACCTAACTATTATAAATCCAGAGTCACCTGCCTGGGAACAACAGATTACCCTAGCTGTCTGGAGCCACTATAGTGGTTGGGACCTCTGTGGTTTCATACATCTGACCAGGGCCACCATAGAGATCCCCACTCCTTCTCCCATCACCCCTCCTTGCCTGAACCTCACTGCCCTGACTACTTCCACCCTCCAAACATTCAGATCCACTGTCAGTTACTCAGAACCCAACTGCTGGATGTGCCTCTCTGTCTAGGAGGCTTTCCCAACTAATAACTTCTCAGCTCTCTGCAAATGTTCCTTCACAGGACAACCCCCCACATATCCCAGAAGTTCAACTGCTAAGTCTCCCCCTTGATTTTAACCTCTCATGCACGGGGACCACTCCTGATCACGCTACTGTAAGCCTTCCTTGCAATCACACTGTGACCCCCCAATCTGAGTTCTTTCAGATGACTATGGTCAAACCAACCTCCTCCTTTGTGGCCAATCCATTTACCACTGTTTTCCACAACACCAACAATATACTCCTGTTCAGCTGACACCTAACTTCAAAATCATCTCTGACAATGAATTCTAAGGTTCTTTCCTCTCTCACAGCAACCCCAGAACTGTCAGAGTGGTATATGCTGCAGTCGTGTTGGGTACAGCCCTTTTGGAGCCCCTCTGGGAGGTGCAGGCCTCAGGACATCCCTAGGGACCTACTACACCATGCATAATAAACTCAAGGGTGATTTTGCCCATTTCACTGAGACTATCCAGGCATTACATGGACAACTTCAACAGTTAGCTTGTGTCACCCTACAAAACCGCAGGGCCCTAGACCTCTTAATGGCTGAGAGGGGAGTTACCTGCCTATTCCTAGGGGAAGATTGTTGTTATTATGTTAATCAATTGGGAATCATAAAGGAAAAGATTGACCAACTCAAAGCCTGAGCTGACTCCTGGGGGCAAATGCACCCATTTCCATTTGGTCTCTGGAACTCTTTAAGCCCCCGGATACTTCACTTCATGGGCCTCCTGTTACTCATTGGGCTCATTTTGTTGATGGCCCCATGTCTAATGTCACTTATACAAAAACTTGTTCAAAAATTTTAATTGTATGCTTCTTACAAAAAGGCCAACCTATCAACCTGTCCCACAGCATGAGACCCCACCATCACCCCTGCTCAGCAGGAAGTAGCGAGACAAGGCTGTGTCACCCTATATCACACATGCAAACAGGCTGAAATGATAGATCTGGCCAACAATAACCTCGTCCACCCATTGTAAAAACCCAAACAAAGGGACAAAAGGTCCATTGCCACGTTGCAAGAGCCTAACCACAAGAACAAGGAAATACCCCCTGTCACAGAGAACCCTGCTGCCAACCTCCTCCAGAGAAAGGCATGTTACATAGAAAGTACAAGAGCCACCCACAGCTCTCAGGCCATGACCAAAACAATACCTACCCAACTCTTTTAACTGTCAATAAAAAACCTGCTCAGCTCTGCCCTGGGCACCTAGCCCTGCTCCACTGGCTAGAGTGTGACTTCTGCTTCCTTGGATTAAAACCCCTTGTGTTGACCTTATAGTGTGTGTTCTGGTTCGTGGTATGAGTTTCAGTCACTTTTTCTATTTCCCCAGTTATGAAATGCATAATTGGGAAAGATACATTAACATTTGGCAGAATCCTTATATTGGTTCCCCAAATTATGCAGAAAGAACTTTTATGATGAGAAAGGTCAAATGAAAGTCATTAAAATATCATCCATTTAGGGAAATAATAAATGAAAAGTAATATTACATCCCTAAAGGGATTGCAACAATTAACATCACCATGTGGGACTTCCGAGATTCAGGGGTGGTGGTTCCTCCTAATCCCCATGTAACTCTTCCATTTGGCCTGTGCAGAAGAGGAATGAATCTTGGGGAATGAGAGTGAACTTCCACAGACTTAATCAAAGGGTGACACCAATTGCAGCTGCTCTATCTGTGCTTTCCTTGCTTGAGCCAATTGACGCATCTTCTAGTGGTTTGCATACATCTATCAGGTTAGCAAATGACTTTTTCTCTATATACACCCTCATGGTCCTGGAACAGGGACACATCAACTTTCCAGTTGGTTTCTATTGGACCACTTCCATCACAGAAATGGCAATGGTTTACCCTCATAGGAATAGGCATACATTCCAGGTCTCAGTCTGCCTTCTCTACAAGTAATGCACCTGTCAAAACGACCATTCATGGATTTACAGAATGCTTCGTCTGCCATCATGTTGTTTCACACCTTACTTCTGCCCAAAGAATGCATGTTACCCAAAGGAGTGTGGCAGTGGGCTCACACTTACCAAATTCATCAGTCTTACCATGTCTCCCACCATCCAGAAGCAACTGGACTGACTGAACAGTGGAATGGCCTTTTAAAGATGAAATTCCAGTGCCAGCTAGGTGGCAATACTTTGCTAGACTGGGGCAAGGTTCTCCAGAAGGCTGGATATACTCCAAATCAGCATCTAATAATCTGTCTCCCATAGCCAGGGTTCACAGGTACAGGACACAAGAGGACAGGTAAATGTTACCACTCACTATTATCCCTAGAGACACCAGCAGAACTTTTGCTTCCCGTTCCCACAGCCACGTACTCTGCTGGCCTAGAAATCTTAGCTCCAGGGGAAACAGCTCCTATGAGGAGGCACCACAATGGGCTTAAAACCAGTCTCCTTCACAAGGATCCCAAGCTGCTAAGCCAGCGTCTCCACACCTGGCTTCCCCTTCCTGTAAGATGGGAGATGGAACCTCTGCTCTGCCGAGAAGTAGAGAACATGGAATAAAAGAGTGCTCAGAGCAGAGAGAAAACTCGTCATAACTGAGACCACTTCCTGTCTCACGGGATAGAAGGTGGGAGAGTGAGCCCAAAGGTGACTTGGCTTCAAGATCAGGAACAGCCCTAACTTAGAGAGTGGAGAGATGGGCCAAGGGGTCTGCACTGGAAGAAAAGATTCCACTTTTCTTCACCATGAATGACGAGACAAACAGCACAGGCATCAAAGCCACTTTCCCTGGTAGCTGAGCTTCAAGCTGTGTACTCAGCCACCACCAAGGTTCCATGGGCTTCTCGGAGTGCTCTGAATGAGCTCCTCTCCTCCATGATCAGAGAGCTTGCTTCCACTGCTTACAAACCAGAGCACTCATGAGACACCAGAGAGATGCTCAAAGTTCTGCAGTGAAAACCAACAACCACAGACTTCCCAGCAACTTTAGAATCAACGAGACCATGAGAGATCCACAGTGGCCAGCTACCATAGTACCCTGGCTGGGCAGGGCAGGTCCACAGGGTCAGCCCAGCTGCCCTCTGGGCTGTAAAATGTCACACCCTCTTGGGACTCATGGTCGGAAAATCCAGATGAGTGAAGAAAGCTGACACTGGCCCCTGAGGAGGGAGTTCTATGGGGCAGAGGAAGGAGAGCAAAGCCTCAGGCTGAGGACAGACTTTCCTCACTGCTCAGCTCAGCTTATACCCAGGGAGAGGGTGACACAATTACACACAAGGGATCAGCCACAGCCAGGGCCAGCAGCCAGGACCTGCTCTGGCTTTGCCCTCCGCCTAGGGCCTCTCTGAGCCATTGCCACTCAAGGGCCCTACTATGAGCTGCCTTCCAGGAGCCCCTGAGCCCCACCAAACCTGGAAAACAAACAGGTCTGGCGGGAGCCACCAACTCCCGATCTCCAGGCTGACAGCAAAATTCAGCCCACACCACACAGGGACAGTGTGACCACAGGACTTGGAGACTAATCAGGGCAAACAGCAGGAGAGTTACTTACTAGGACCTCACTGTGCCACCTCCTCCCAGCCCATCCTGAGGTTGCACAATCCTGCATTCTTATAAATACAGACTCACTCCAGCCTCTAGGAGTCTCTGCAGACCCAGCTGTCAAGAGATTTTCTCCCCACTCCAGCCTCTGAGCCCAGCCTGCAGGTCACCATGGGGACTCCTTGCTTCCTGCTGCTCCTGTGCTGCCTCCTCCTCTCTCAGATCTCACCAGGTAAGCCTCGGGACCTGCCAGCGGTGTCCGGTGTCCGGGAGGAGACGCTGCAGCATGTGATAGCTGAGGACAGCTGCACAAGGGCCAGCTGCAGGACAGCACTTGAGGCTGAGTGACACAGCAGCAACAGCAGGCACTGAGGTGCCAACGCACATCTAGCACAGCACTTCTGAGCAGCTCCCTGGGAGGAGGTCACGGTGTCTACAGAACATCTCATAAGGAAAATGTTCTTCCTGGTCCCATATGAGGCCTCCTCACACTTGGAGGAAAGAGTCACAAGCAGAAAAAGGCACTGCCCTCCTCCCCAGGTCCCTTCTGGTGACCTGCTGTTGGCAGGGAGATACCAGCTTTCCCACCAGACCAGTTCAGCCACTGCCTGGGACTCAGCTCTTTGCAGGCCTCAGGAATCACAGGAAGACTCCCCTTTCTGTGGAACCTAGGTCCCTTCTCCAGACCTAGTCTCCCCAGTTCAGTGGAAGGTGATTCAGGCCCCAGGATGCCAGCTTCTCTAGTACAGAGTAGTGGTGTCCAGAAGTGGCAGTACGTGGGCAATTCAGAGGGGATCTAGGACACATTTCCATCCCTGTTCTGTCACTCACAGTGACCTCCGCAAGTCACATGTCTGTGAGCCAGAGTGTCCACAGCTGGGACACTCTGAAGAGCCCCCTTTGTTTTCCTCTGGTATGGTGCTGTTCTGCAGATCTGTTGAACTGAGTCTGTTTAGTCCTTCCTTTCCCACCAGAACTCTGAGTAGAGCAGCAGTGAAAGTACAGAGCTTCTGTGCTGTCAGCTGTGACCTTTAGCAAGGGAGAGGGATCTTTCAGTGAGCTGCATAAATTTTTCTCCAAATGTTGCAAAACCCTGGTAGTGAACTGAAAGGGTGACACACTCTACACCAAAGAGTTAGAAGGCAATAACTTTTACACTAGGGGGCTGATGGGAATTTGTTCCAAATCACCAGCTCTGCGTTATTCTAGAGTTCAGTTTAAATAGATTTTGCAAGCAGGAAGTAGAAGGGTGATAGCCGATTATTACATGATTGGTTACATGCATTATGTCGTATGTTGTGAAGCAGACTTGTTTCAAGCAGATTTACTTACAAGGAATTGTTTAACATAAGACAAGAACACCCTGGGGTGGCGTAAGTAGGGTTTGAGTGGAGCAAATAGTTAAATGCGTCTCTGACTGGGCTGGTCTGTTGCATAGGTGGCAATCCTTGAAGCAAATTGGAAAAATGTATGTATGTTTAGATAGGACCATGAAGACATTACAGCTGGACT
This sequence comes from Hydrochoerus hydrochaeris, assembly GCA_004027455.1. Taxonomy (NCBI): domain Eukaryota; kingdom Metazoa; phylum Chordata; class Mammalia; order Rodentia; family Hydrochaeridae; genus Hydrochoerus; species Hydrochoerus hydrochaeris. The sequence continues at coordinate 13,085 of PVLA01018532.1, forward strand.
CAGGCAGTCAAGGCTAAGTGAGTTTAACAGTCTATGTGACAGGCAGCATGAGCACAGTCACAGGCCACTAATCAGTTTTTAGCTTCTACTATAAAACATCTATAAATTTGCTTTTCTATGATTCTGCCCTTACACAAAGCCTGGAACACATCAACACCCACTGGGTTAGAAGCTGCAGGCTCCTATCTGTGTGTGCAGGGGACCCTGCAGGCAGTCCACACACACTCTGCTGCATTTTCTAAGCTGCTGTTCAGGGTTTTCCAAGGTTTTTTTTCTTAGCTGTGAGCAAGAAATGACACCTGCCTGCATCACATGCACTGTGACATGGAAACTTGCCCAGGTGACCCCACACCTCACACAGAGCAGTTGATGATGCCACCATCAGCACAGCAGCCCCTGTCCAGCCCCTGTCTACACCCGTCCACTGGACCAACTGGAGTTCAGTGAGGAGCTCTGGGTGCTGTGCCTTGGAGGTGGTGCTGGCCCAGCAGGTGCCAGGACCACTGAGCACAGTAGCGGACCCCTGAACCTCGGTCTCCTCAGAGCTCGCCCGCCCATGTCACCCATGGAGAAAAAGGCCCGGAGACCCCTGCAGCAGGGGCCGTGACCTGATGATCAGGTGGAGCATTGTCCTCCAGTGACAGAGGAACAGGGTTGCCCCTCTCATCCCCTGCAAATGGCCTTGCTGTGACACTGCCTGGGGCCAGGATGACAAAGCCACACAGCCCCCATTTCTGGACACCAAGCCAGCATGAGGCTTAGTCCACATCTGCTCTGTGCAGAATCTTCCCTAGGACTGGGAAGGCCAGGAACACACAGGCCCTGGTCCGGGCCGGCCTGCTAGGGGCAGAGCAGAGCAGGAGGTGAGTGTGGCCAAAAGTCCCTGACTGGAGGTGCACAGGGAGCATCTGTGCGGCCATAAAAGGCCAGAGGAGGCCAGAGAGAGAGAGAGCAGACTGGGTAGGAGGCTGCAGGAGAGACTTGTTCCAGGCGGTGGTGAATGGGGAATGGTGCTGATTTGGGTGTGAGCTTGGTTTTAAGTCATTTCCTTTCTTAAATGCAGTCAGTGAGTTTCATCACCCGAAATTTAGGTTTGTATTTGCTTTGGGAAACACAAAAATCTGTGGTACCACGTCTTCCAGCCACAGGGAGCTACAGCCCTGCAGCACCCCAGGCTCCTGGCACCTGTCACCTCCCCTGTGCTTCTCCACATGTGGCTGTGATG
>PVLA01018533.1:0-14296 GCA_004027455.1 Hydrochoerus hydrochaeris
AACAGAGAGAGAGAGAGAAAAGAGAGAGAGAGAGGAACAGAGAGGAACAGAGAGAGAGAGGAACAGAGAGGAACAGAGAGAGAGAGGAATGGAGAGGAACAGAGAGAGAGAAAGAAAACAGAGAGAGAAGAGAGGAACAGAGAGAGAAGAGAGGAACAGAGAGACAGAGAGAGAACAGAGAGAGGGAGACAGAGACACAGAGGGACTGGCCCGGATCTTCCCTAACCCTGTGCTCCCCCTGGCGCAGGCACACCTGTCTCCATAATGGGTTTGTGAAACTCTCCCTACCAGAAATCAGGATTCCTGTTCCCTTCCTCTCTCTTCTGTGTTTGTTTCCTCTGGAAATTTTCCACCTGGTCACAATTTTGTCCCAATGCTTAGGGTGTATCAACATGCCAGGGGTGAGGGTAATTTGCGTTTGGTTCACGATGTAGCCTTCATGATGTTTAAGAAGTCAGTATCTTTTTATTTGTCTAGAATAAAGCAGTTTTTCTTCCCCAGTCTTTGTCCGTAAGTCTTTATAAGTACTTTCTCATGACAGTTTCAGTTTGCTTTTCCGTTTCCCGTAAGAGTTTCCGTTTACCCTCTCGTTTTCCAGATGGGTGAAAAGCAGAGCCACATCTCATGGGCTTCGGTGCTGCCCCATGTCTGACTGTGTTGAGCACTGCTAGCTCAGGTTCACTGTGCAGAGTACTGAGGCTGGGCAAGTGCTTGGTCTTCTGTTTTCCTTCAGGTGTGTGTTGAAGCATTTGAGGTGTCACGATAAATCTGGGCTGGAGATCACAGGAAGTTGGTGGGAGAGACCGAGACTGGCCCCCACGGAACCCCAGCAGAGCTTGCTTCTGACATAGGCCATGCTGGGCCAGTCACAGCAGTTAAAACCACCGAACCTGCTGCGTGGAGTTCGCTACTTTATCCTCCTGGATGATTAAAAGAAAAGAAAGATGACTATCGAAGTACGATTCCTGCTTTAGAACTGGCACCAGAAATGGGACTTCAGTAAGTCCCATTTTTATGACTGAAGTTTTACTATAGATTTGTGTTTTAACTTCTTGTTAATAACTTTATCAGCCCCTAAGGTACTGGTTAACAAGACAGTTTAAATGGCCAATATAACCACTTTAGGATTCTTTGCATTAACAAGCTCTGCAGCTGTACCAACTCTCAGGGCCTCAATTTATATGCCAGAATTTCCTAGTAAGCATGGCACCATTACCAACCCATAGAATGGGTGTGGGGAAAGTTTGTGATGATAGCTTTTGATGGATATGGTTAAATTATGACTGAAATGAGCAATAACTGGGGAGATGGATCACAGACACTTCACAAATGGCCTCAGTGGCACATTTTAAGGCTCTCACCATTTACTGATTCTTCAAGACTTAAGAGTCTTTCACAGCTCTGGTTTTTCATGCCCCACCCCAACCAAAGATGCACAAGATGAAAACAAACTACAGTGAGCCCAGCACGGACTTAGAATCACTGGAGTTATCCCAATGAAAGATCTCCATATGGTTTTGGGTCAGCACTCTACATGAGCACCATGTTCCGACTGAGCCTTGGAGTGGGAGGGGTTGGGTCTGTAGAGCTGGTGAGTCGTGGATGGCCCGGGAGCACAGCAGTGCTTAGGGTATGACCAACATCCACTTCACCTCTCCAGGTGAGCATGTGGCTGGCATGCCCAGGTAATGCCCAGCACAGCTGTCAGATAACCAGGAGTATAAGAAATAAAATGAGCATTGGGCACATTCACCTTTGCTTTTAAATGATATCCTTGTTTTAGTTTCTGATGATTAACAAGTTTGCACTTTCTACTCAAATTACCAGCCTCATAGTCATTATGTAATAGAGAAAATTGCACTTCCAGTTTTAGTTTTACTTTTTGACTAAAGAGGATATGTCTTAAAGTCAAGATACCTTTCTCAGTAATGGATCAGTCCACTGAACAAAGAAATAATTTGTTGAAATGATGAAAGTTCTTGTTAAGATTCAGTGACTTTTGACCTATTAAAAATTAAAACAATATGTGTTATTCTAGCTATTTCCTTGGTTTGAAGCATGGCTTCTTTTTAAATACACACTCTAATGATGTGGAAAAAATTCAACACAGAAATATGTATTAAAATGCTCAACCAGCAGGTGTAAAGAAACAGGACCAGACATCCTGCAGGGCACCAAAAGCACGTCAGAGTGACAAATGCAAGTGTGACATAGTTTTCTCTTGTCAGTCAGGCTTTTACAATTCAATAAAAAGTAAAACCAAAGAAAGCAGGATGTGGTGATTATACATATTTCATGTGATGTAACTTTTCATCATTCTGAGAAACACTTGGGAGGAAAGGAGGCAGGGAAAGGAGAGAGAAGAAGGAGAATAAGGGAGGTTGAGGCATTGGAGGCAGTGGAGCGGGGAGAGGATAAAGAAAATGGAATAAAGACCAGTGATCCCAGTGGAGCCTGCTCACTGAGTGTGGGGCCTTCCACTAAACTTCCCTGTCAGCCCTTCCCCCTTTGAGGAGCAGGGCATTTTTCCTTTATAGAAAAGCATGTAGCCACTTGTATGATGGAAATCATGAGCTCATAAAGCACTTAGCCATTGAGAAATTGTCGTTGAATTCCAAATCCCACGTAAATATATCATCTTATTTCAAGATCTGGCAGTGATACGTGTCCTGTGAAGTAGCTTCAAAGTGAACTATGAATGTTAGCATGAAGAGGAAAGTGAAGCGAGTCAGTGTGCCTTCCATTCTCACCAGAGTGTGGGGGGAGTCAGAGGGCACCAGGTGAAGGACACGAGTCAGGACAAGGTCCCCGGACAGAGTCTGAGAGGCAACATGAGGTCCCGCTGCACCCCTGGGGCAGAGCAGCATGGTTTCCAGGGCAGCGGAGAGCTGCGTGCTCCTCAGGTCTGTACCTCTGTTGCTGAGCAGCTGGTTGCACCTCTGCACTTGCTGAGACGCAGCTCCTGTCGATGCAAGGACTTGTGCTTCCTGGAGAAGCACAGCACTCCAGACAGAGCTTTATGAGATGGGTCCTTTCCAAAGCAGACCTCGTGCAAATCAGGGCTCCTGTGACAAGCTGGGGGATCTCAGGCCTGGCCACGCTACCTCAGCATGCTGCCTTCAGGTGTCAGTGCTTCCCTGTGCGTAACCCGGGTAGCACAAGGGTTCTGCACAGCTGCTGCACATGGCCCTAACTTTGTGACAACACTTTGCTTTGGCGTCTATTTCCAGTGGACTCGTGGGTGATGGAGTTCTCGGGGTACCCTGGTGATGGGGAATGCACCTCACGGCTCTGGTTCTGTACCAGTGTACAGAAAAAACTGCTGAAGCCCGAGCATGAGCATCTGAAGGTTCTCAGGCTGTCCACGTCCACTTTTGCCTTCTGATGATGGCTGTGTGGGCTTTAGAGCCTTTGCCACAGTAGCATAGTTTGTGCTGTGCTACAGACACTTTTCCAGACGATCCTGGGTGTTCTCAGCAGCAGCAGCAGCAGCAGCAGCAGCAGCAGCGGTGAGGAAGCCTTCAAAACACCAGTGATGCCTTCACCCCACTTGGTGAAAACTTCTGCTTGTACTTCCTTTTTCTCAAAGTAGCTGATGTTCTTTCTTTTGGGGGGCAATCGTTCTTATTTTGGAAACCCAAGGACCACCATACACTCTAGAGATCACGGTGAACCCTATCCTGTACCTGGCCATCAGTACAGCCTTTGTGGATCATTCAGAAGAGGGATTTTGGCAAAGTCGACATCTGCTCCTACTCTCACTAGCTGCCTTTTAGAATTTAGTTTGAATGAGCCTGATTATAGTTGCCCCTCAGATTTCTGCACATGTTGCAGTATGCTGTGTAAAGTGTATGGTGTTGCATGTCCCCTACACACATCCTATAGTATGTTTTCAGGCACCTCTAGGTTCCCATGAATACCCGGCTTCCTGCAGAGGTGCATGGTGGTAGTCTCAGCTACTTGGGGAAAGGAGGCAGGACACTCTAGAGTTCAAGGCCCACTGCGACAATTTAGTAACACCTCCATTTCAAAACATTTGCCACACTCGTAATACCTAACACAGCTGGGTAGTTATGAGGCTGTGCTGCTCGGAGAATGAAGACAAGGACAAGTGTGTGTGTTGAACCATCTTGAGCCTAACAACTAGGCACTTGATCCGTAGTTGGCTGAATCCTTGGATGTGGATCTGGGGATGTGCAGGAAAGGCTGAATTTCTTTATTCTGAGCCCCTCGCACTCCCCCTGGGTGGTCCTGGGTGTTGGACCCGGAGCCCTTGCGCTGAGCTGAAGCACCAGCCTGCCTTCAGCTTTAATTGTAAGACAGAGTCTCACTAAGTCACTAAGCTTGCCCAGGCTGGGTTTGTGGCTCCACCCTTCCTCTGAAGTACTTAACATAATCTCATCTGTTTGTTGCTTAATATTGTCCAGCGGTTTTTCTCAATTATATGCTTTTACCTCATATATATGGTGACACATAATAAAATGTTTTCATAAATATAGAAAACAGATCAAAATTTATGTTTTCTTGCAAATTGCATAAATGGGGACTCAGGGGAATCCAGAGGTGCCTGAGAACACGCCACAGGATGTGGCCTGTGCTGCTCCACGCACCAGTCACCCACGCCTTCCTCCACTCATTGCTGTCTCGCGGGGAGTAGTCAGCCTCCCTGCATCTCCGGTCCCACAGCACTGATGTTGATTGTCTGAGTTTGGCTGTCCCGGAAGCAGACCCCGCGAGGAGCACCTCAGATCCCCTTTCCTGCAGGAGGACCCTGGACACTGGCAGAGAAGGTGGTGACACAGGCAGGGAGGTTGGGAAAGACCCTCCTTGTCAATCCTGTCACCACCAAGAGGGGGTGTGACCTCTTGGGGTGGTGAAGAGACTGTAGCGCTTGGGGAGGGCATGTGGGACCTACGTCAGGCATTGATGGGCTGCTTGTGGCTGGGTTGCTGAGGACATTAAATCATCATCAAGTTTGGCATACTTTGAACAAGCAGCCAGACCCATGACAAAGCTCTCTGCTAGCTACTATTGTTGTTTTCCGTGAAATCCTGTTAGCTGTTTACAAGAGCTGTACCTCTGGAAGGCTGAGTCAGGAGGACCATAAAGTCTAAGCAGCCTGGGCAATATCATGATCTACAAAAACCTTGATTCCAAAAATTAAACAATTAAACAGTGGAGGACATTGCTCAGTGCACAGGTCCTGGGTTAAATCCCCAGTCCCCAGTGCTGAACACACACACACACACACACACACACACACGACAGTACCTATTTATGAAGGGTAACACAGGCTAACTGGTTAAATATCAGAACATCCTACTGAATAATGCAGGGGCTCTGTGCCCACTGAGCTTGCAGTTTAGCGGAAAAATGAAGAGCCATACACCCTGGGAGCCCAGAGTGGGGGCAAGGGGGAGGAAGCGCCGCGTCCCACCTGAGTGGGGAGTGGCATCCTTGTGGAGGCCCTGGGTCCAAAGGAGGGGTGGTCACGGCTTCCCAGAGACAGTCAGCCTTGGAGCCCGGCGGGCTGAGGAGTAACAGTGTGTGGAGAGGCTGCAGAACTGACATGGCTGTGTGAGAAAGAAGGTGTTGACATTGGCCGGGTTTTTTGTCATAGTTGGAGCAGTGCATTCGTAAGACTGAATAAGAATGCCAACCTCAAGGGTGTGCAATCCACGATTGGAAGGACACCAATACTTGGGTTGATATTCCGTACTTTATGGCTTAAAATTCTTAATAATTTTTGAACACAGAATCTTGTACTTTAATTTTCAGTGTCCCCTATAAGTTGTGTATTTGTTCCTATAGAAGGGCATTATGTTTGGGGCAAATTGTAGGAGTTCTTCTGAATCCTGCTGTGAGGGTGGATTTTATGTGTCAGCTTGACTGGGTCATGGGGTGCCCAGATATTTAGTCATACTTTATTCTGGCTTGGCCTGTAAGGATCATTTCAGATCCCACAAACATTTGAATAGTAGACTGAATAAGGCAGACTCCACTCTTCTCTGCTCTCCTCTCTTCCCACACAGTGTGGCCGACCCTCATTCAGTCAGTTGCAGACCTGAACAGAACAGCAATTCTGACTCCGTCCTGTTAGTAAGAGGGTGCTCCTGCCTTACTGCTTGAGCTGAGATGGGGGCTGCTGTGGTGAAATAGTGGTTCTCCTTGGGTCTTCAGCCTGAACCTTGTGCAGTGAAAATCACACTATTGACTTTCTGCTGCTGAAACCCTTGGATTCAGACTGGAGCTATATCATCAACTATAGATCTTGGAGTTTCTCAGGTTCTGTATTCCTGTGAGCCAGTTCCTCATAATAAATATCTTTGTATGGATCTGTCTCTGTCCTGTTAGTTTCATTTCTCTGGAGAACACCAAGTAATACCCAGTACACCTCCAAACGTGTTTGTGGTTTTCTGTAGGAAATATGGAACCATTTAAAATTTTTTAACTGGAAAGTGATACGTGCCCTAGATAAAAAGTCCAGCACACAAGGAAGGTGGATTGATCAGGAAGTGGCATGCGGTCATACAGCAGAGGGATGATGAGAACATGTGTGTCCCATGGTGGAAAGGAAAGGAAAGGGATTGGAAACCATTTGGTGCGCAAGTCTGTGAGCCTGGGTGGACTGACAAAGAGAGGAACTGAAGACAGTGACACAAAGCTTGAAGGACAGAAGTCCTGCTGCCTTTGTCTTCCCATCAATGACAATTCCTTTTATGTCTTCACCTGCATTTGTCCGTTCCTATCCCGTGACCACCAGACCTTCACTCACTGTCCAGATGTGGGTGACAGTGTGGAGTCCTCAGATTTTCTGTTTAGTGTTGCTTTTCATCCTGTTAGGCAGGTTGAGCCTCCTGTATAGGGTCTTTATGAAGGATTTAGAGAACTTGAAGCCACTCATTCAATAAATAGCTTGAATGTCTCGGTGAAGTGTTGTCTACTGGCTCTTTTTCCTTAGTCTTTCTGTTTCCCCCTGAAGTACTAGGAGTTGAACCTACGTTCCTGTGCATGAACTCTGCCCCTGCACTACACACGCAGCCCTAAACCTCAATTGTAAAGGTCGTGGCCATATGAAAATGTCACAGCACTGACCCTGCCTTTCTAGAGAGTTCTGCTATCCACAGCTGTCCACTGGTGACACGCAGTATCATTTCTACCATTCATTGTGACATGAATGTATAACTTCACATAGTTTTGTCACAGTTTTCGGGTTTGCGAAAGCCTGGGGTGTTTGGTGGAGAGGCTATAGTAAAGATTTTTTCCTGGAGTCTAAGTACATGATTTGTGCCTGGCTTCCCTCTTTCCTTGGGCCCAGGAGATATAGCAGGAGAACATCTTCTCACACAGACAAGATTTACTTTGGGCTTCTCTCCTGTGACAACCAATTTTGCCTTTAGAGGTCAATGGAAAGTTGCCAGCCTTGTCCATTTGAACCAGGGACTGAGGTGGGTGGAAAGTGTCAGACATGGGCTAGGGGCTGATGAAGACCAAGGGAGAGACTAATGTAACAGAAGCTTAGTGCAGCTTTTCCCACTCACCTTAGGGTGCTGTTTCCTACTGGGAAACCCAGTGTTATGGTTTGTGTCTGGATGTCTTCCCCAAAGAAAGCCTCATGTGGTCATGGTGGGCAGGTGTTCCGGAAGTGACTGAATCCAGAGTCTGGGATTGATTCATGGTCCAATGCTGGGATTAAGGACGTGAGTACTACACTGGCCCAAGGGACAGGTTTTGCTGTCGTCTGCTACCATGAACAGTTGCCCCTCTGCCACACCACCCCTCTTAGAGCCAGCTGATTGTGGACTTAAACCTCTATAAACTGGGAGCTAAGAAAACCTTTCTTCCTTTAACTTTGAGGTTTGGGTATTTTGTCTCATCAGTGAGAGAAAAGTAACCAAGATACAAGGGGGGCTCAGAGACCCTGGGTAGGAACTTGATCTTGAATTAAAACCAGGCCTCAGGTGTCTAGAGAAAGGCCTAGCTCACACATACTGCTGTGCTTTACTGCATTATAGTAGTGGCCCTCTTGGCAGAGGAGGCTTAGAAACGGTGTCAGACAGGAGTACAGTGCTGCTGGCCATTGCCGAGCACTGGGGCTATTTCAGCAGCTTTCCCGTGCTGGCTCAGGAGGCTTTTCTGAATCAGAGGCAGAATTCCAAGCCTCACACCTAGCACACAGCAAGCCTGCTGCCTGGGGGCTGCACAGCCAAGCAGTGCACTTTGCTGCCTGACTGCTCTGCTGTGTCCCTCAGGGGCCCTGCGTGTGCTTCTGGGTGAGGATGGCTCTGGCCTGGGCAGCAGCACCCTCTTCTGTACTGTGTCCTCCCACTCACTGGCAACATTTCTGGCCCCTCAGGCACCAGCGAACATGATCTCATTGATAAAATCCATTGTTTGCTCAAATACACAGAGCCTTAAGGGATGAGACCCATCAGGGGACATGCTGGGACCCAAACACACAGCTGTTTACCTGCATCAATGGGCTTGAGTTTCTGTTCCTTCCCTTCTGGGGAGTTCTGGTGTGGGACTCAGCAGAAGTAGGTGAGAAGTAGGTGAGATCATGGGGTAGGTGAGATCTGTACTAATCTTCTCATGGACAGTGCCCTTATGCCATCCTGTCCCACGACGAGAGTTGCTCTGTTTGCCGGCAACTGATGGAGAAGCCTATGGAAAACCTGCCCGGACTCCTTTCCCCAAAGTAACCTTGAGAGGGGACAGTTGCACTGGGAGTGGGAAGGGAGGAGGAAGCACTGGACACTCACCTGGACCTCACTGAGGGTGTCGAGAATGTGAATGTGAAAGTCGTCTTGCATGTGCTACAGATGAGTCACTACTGCTGCAGGAAAATAGTAGGGACATGGAGGAGACTAAAGATCAGACACTGTGCCAGACTTAAAAGGACAAATCCAAGGGTAAGAAATTTGAATCAACAGTTTAGTAAACTTCCTCAAGAAAACCAGAGACTTGGAGAGTGTTCACGGAGGCCAGAAGAGAAAGCAAGTCATTTCGAGGTTGTTTCTCCAATGATGTGATAATTTTATAAAAAATGTTCTTTTTACATCATCAGAGATGTTTCCAAGGTTGCAAGTCCCGGGATGTTTAATGCTACTTAGAACTAATGTGGTTTCTGCTTCAGAATGTGAAGAATTCCATGCCTCCTGCTTCTGGAAAGCATAAGTGAGGGCATTAATCTATGCTCTGTGAGAGTTGGGACCAAAATGACTTCGTGGAGGTTCTGATATCACCTTTGCTTAGCATAGGCACAGAGTCAATGGGACGCACCTTACAGTAGGTTGTGGCAACTTGAACCTGACAATGGGCTCTTTCTAACCATGCAGGGAAGCAGCACTCAGGTTAGATATTATTTATGCTTTTAATAATCCAATTTTAAGAGGAATAATAGGCATTCAGAAACTACATTGATTTTTCTACTTGAGTAAGGACACTGGAGGCAAATATATCACCCTTTTATCTTAATTCATTTTAAGTCAAAGTTCTGAACCAAATCAAGGATGAATCCAGGATGATCAGACCCAGGACAGCTAATATTAGACATGCAGTGGATGGTAGTTTTGTCTTCTTCTTATTGTACCCAAAAGACTTAAGGTATTTTATAGACCAGAGAGATTTGAAATCAGGTCTGAGGGAAAGCAGAAATAAGAAGAGGCAATTTGGAATCATAAGGAGGGTTAATCTTTATAAAGACGCGTCGATGACATTAAGAGGAAGACACGGGTTTGACTCTACCTTTCTAGCGAGCATCATGAGGGGTGAGACGGGACTGCTGCTGTTTGGGGTCCGGTGTGATGAGAACCCTTCCAGGCGGCCTCCCAGGAAGGCAGGCGGCTTCCTCTCTACCCCTCCCTGCTGCTGCCGTGGAGGGCAGCAATTAGAGTGCTGCCGTCACTGGTGAGCAGAGTCCTTCCTTCTTGTTGAATAGCTGCATGTCTGGTTTAGGAAGTATTTGGGTCATGTGGAGTCTGGGTCCTAAGTGAAGTGGCTCCTCAGTGATTTGGGTACTGTTAACATAACCACCTAACCTTTCCTTTTGATCACCAGTGCGCCAGTGCGGGAGTGTTTTCCGTGAAAATCCAGCATCTTCCATGACAGGTGACGTGTTAACCAGCGAGCCTCAGGGTTCCCAGGTGTGGTTTTTGATATACATCCAAATCCGACTGATACACAGAGAAGGATCAGTTAATTATAGGACCAGACTGTAAGGCGACTGGCGGGGGGTGTAGGGTGTAGGTGGTGGATTCTGGGGGGAGTCAGCTGTACTGAGAGAGACATGGAGAGTGAGGGAAAGAAAGGGAGAGAGGGAAGGAAGGAAAGCGGCAGAGACAGAGACAGAGACAGAGAGAGAGAGAGACCAAGACAGATTTTTAAGGAATTGGCTCACATGACCGTGGAAGCTGGCAGGCCTAGATTCTGGAGGCGAACAGGCTGAGACCAGGAAAAAGTGATGCTGTAGCCGGGGTCCAAAGGCCTCCTCTCCCTGGGCACAAAGCACTCTCCTCTTCAGGGTACCCCAGCCTTCCCTTTTGATGCCCTCAGCTGATTAGGTGCGGCCCCTCTACATCATGGGGCAAAGTCTGCTTTGCTCAGTTCTGTGGTTCAACAGCTTGTCCCTTCCAAAGACTGTCCTCCCACCAGCATCCGGACCAGCATTTAGTGGACACCTGGGTGCCATCCCCTGACTACGTGGGCGCGTGAAATAAACTCACACCGTGTTATGGAAGGCAGAGAGGGAAGAGGCTGAGGAAGTGGATCTGGCTATGGTTGGGGGTTAATTTTCCGGATGTGGGGGGTCGGGAGGCGTGCAGTGGGCCCCAGTGGGGACCCAGCCTGGCAGGGGAAAGCGATGACGTCGGTCAGGAGCTGGGCTGCTCACTCAGCCCCGGGAACTCCCTGAAAGCTGGGGACCCAGGCACAGAATGCCTTCTAGCTCTGGGTGGTCTTGGACTCCACTTTGTTTAAATTATTATGTGTCTTAAACTTGTGTGCTCACCAACAAGTCCAGGTATTTCTTTCCAAAACAAATTTAAGTGGACCAAACATGTAAATAGCGTAAGTGGGTCAGACCTAAATTTAAAAGTGTGGAGGAGGAGTGAGGAGCGGACAGACAGGGTCAGTCACAGCAGACAGCACATCACAGGGCAGCGCGCTCACCCGCCGGAGCAAAGTGCTATTATGCACTTGTGAATTCTCAGGCGTAGGTGAGCGCCGTTCTCACTGTTTTATTCAGAACATTCAGGAGGATATTTTAGAAGCATAGATGTCAGCCAGTTCTTATCCCAGTGAGGTCAGAGCGAAACATGTCAGTGGGTAGCATAACCACTTTGATGCATGATCGGGGTCTTAGAAGCAATTTAGAATAAAACATCCCCTTGGAAAAGAGTTTGTATTTGTATTTTTGTTATTTAACACATGTCCACAGATCCTCCGCGTCCCGCAGGGCAAGGCAGAAGGTTTCATTTCCGGAGACGATGGGCGCCGAGTGCCGCGCTCTCCGGCTGGTGCCAGCCTCTCCTGGGAAGACACCCGTGAACACCGACGCAGAGACCCCGGGACCCACACTGCTCACCCTCCTCTCTGTCTCATTCCTCACGGACACGCCTGTGAACGTTTCTGGGTTCCACTGGGAGGAATTCCGTGGACACAGGTCTCTCCCACTGGGTCCAGTCCCACTGAGCTTCAGCTTCGTCTGTGCTAGAGCAGCCCCAGGACCAGCTGCCCCGCTGCCCTCAGGAGAGGTGTTAGCCCCAGGGCACGTCACGGCCCTGCCCCCTGCCCGCCTTCCGGGTGGACTGAGGGCCACAGCCCCTTGGGTTGATGCCTAGGTAGTGCTCGTCAAGTCCCCCATCTCTCTCTTCTCTCCGTAAGTCTGTCTGTCTCCCTGCTCCAGCCCCATGCCTTTCCTTCTCTGCTCTGTCTCTCTCTGTCTCTGTCTCTCTCTCCTGGTTTTGTCTCTTTCTTCTCCTTCTTGCTTTTTCTCTGTAGTCTCTGCATGCTGGCCTGTGTGTCTCACTCATTTGCTGTCTTACTCTCTTGTAAAATAAGTTTTCGAGGAGCAGGGAAGGGCAGGGCAGTGCCAAAATCTTCCCTCCACCCCGCAGCCAGGTTTACTCTCCACACTCTGATTGCTCAGTGCTGGGCATTCCCGGGAGCCTGAAGGAGGCAGCAGGAGGTGAACTGATCAGTTTAAAGGAAGAGCTTGTCAGCAGAATAGGGATAGTCATCCACATGGCCAGCAATAGCCGTCCACACAGCCAGCTTGTCCCCTCTGGAATCACCTTGCCCAGAGGCAGATCAGGATGAGAGTGTTACTTTGATGAGTGAAAACAGAAATCAAAAGGGATAGGGCAGGTCTTGTGAAGACACCTCGGGAGCACTCGAGGGACTGTCCCCTCCCAGCCCTGTTGTGATCCTGCTCTTATTTTGGACTTCTTCTCTTTGGTGATATTCAAGTTTATCAAAGATGATCCTAGGCTTAACATTTCAGTCATATTTTTCATCCACCAATTCCAGTTCTTCCCCTTCTTTACTGTAGGTCCTCTGTGGTGCTGGGAGTTGTGTCTGAGGTCTTTCCCCCTTCCTGCAATATCCAATCCTTCACAGGGGCTCCTATGCTATTGAAGTCCGAAAGAAAGGAAGTCTTATTATGTTATAATAAGGGTCATGACTGGTCTATGTTTAACATTGTTTATCCTGTCTTCTTACACACACACACACACACACACACACACACACACGGAGGGAAAGGCAGTCTTTCAGCTCGTTCCTTCTGGAAGGGACCTGAAGATGGAATTGAAATGAATAGACGTGATGGAACCCTCACTTCTGAGCCCGTTCCCTGGTCCTGTGTAGAAGAGGGCACTGAATCAAACCAAAAGCTTTGGTTTTCTATGCTGCAAAAGGTCTGTAACCTTTTGTTGTTGTTGCTGAGAAAATTGGGAAAAAGAAACAGCTGCACCATGAGAAATCGAGAAATCGACTTTTGCCATCTCAACTGGGCCCGGGGCTCTGGAGTGTAATTTAATATTCAGTGCCTCATTAAGAGACCCGGGGACTCCTGAGACCTTTGAAACCATAAGTAATTATTTCCCAGAAAGGCCCAGGAGCCGGATCAGTCTGCTCCTCCCTTCTCAGAGAGGGGCAGGCAGGTGCTTGGGCCACCAGGTTAACTATTTGTGGCAACTCTGTCACACTTGACATTTTATTCTTTTGCTTTCCAGGAGAAAATAAGCCATGGCCTAAAATTGAGCTGTTGCTTATGCCTGTTCTTCATTATATTTTTAAGAGAAGACGTTGTACAAGGGTACAGTTGCGGTCCTGCGGTCCTTGCCCTTCCTGAAGCTGGTGATCTCTTGGTGAGATTTTTGCTGACGCTTCTGGGGCGGCTCCCCGGTCCTGATCTCATCATTTCTAGTCCCTGCCCGGGCACCTGTTCTCAGACCTCTGCCAAAAGGCACATTCCATGGGGTGGCAGCCCTGTGCCATTCCTCATCTCTCACCTGGTTCTCTTTCTTTGTGACACTGTGTACGTGCATATGCATTTACTTGTTCATTATCTCTGAGCAGAACCTCGGTGGCTGTGAGCAGAGTTGTATATTCCTGTCCGCTGTGCCTACGGCAAGGTCCCAAAAAGTACTAACAGGAGTACTGCCCTATCAAATGCTTGCTACCTGTTCAGAGTAGTTGACTGCCACGTCTCTCTCTTTTCCCTTTCCCCACCTTCAAATAAATCATCTTCTCTTATTTGAAAATAAGTACTAACACACTGAAGAATGAATGAGTGGTTGTGCATTAGCACATTAATGTGCTCACTCTTGAATCTTAACTTGGCCTTTGTTGCCCGGTACTATGAGTCACAGATTAATAATTTATATATATATATAATAATTTATATATATATATAAATGTCATTAAGTAAGGACTTACATATCAACATGACAGACATAAATAGAAAAAGAAATCTGATTTAATGTAGAGATCTGCCTACAATGGGGCATTAATAATTGTCACTTTCTAACTATAGTCTGTCCCAAGAATAAAAGCATTATCCCAAGTTATAACACTGATAGGTTCAGGTGCCTGGGCTCCTCCTCTGGGGCGCCCTTGGGCTGATGTGCTCTCCTGTGGGGGCCCTTGGGCTGATGTGCTCTCCTGTGGGGGCCCTTGGGCTGATGTGCTCTCCTGTCTGGGCTCCCTTGGACTGATGCGCTCTCCTGTCTGGGGGCCCTTGGGCTGATGTGCTCTCCTGTCTGGGGGCCCTTGGGCTGATGTGCTCTCCTGT
>PVLA01018534.1:0-14278 GCA_004027455.1 Hydrochoerus hydrochaeris
TATTACTTTCATTGTTTTATTTGATTGGTTATATTCTTCTCTGTTTTATTTGATTTTATTGTGCATGATGGTATGGGAAGCTATTTTGAAGATAGAAGAGGCATCATGGTAGCCATTGTTGGTTTCCTTTTATTTTATTTTGAAGTCTTGTATCACATTCATTGTTTTGTTTTGATTGTCTGTATTGTTTTATTTCTTTTGGTTATATTCTCTTCAAAATAAAAAAATTTAAAAAAGATGTATACACTGAGACAGAATTAGACTTACAAGGATTTGGGGAAAGTAATGCCTATGAAAAGTGAAAGGAAGGAGTCAGATGTGGTAAAAAGACATACCAGAGCATGATGTCAACTTTCTACTAGCTCATTAAAGGATTCTCCTGTTGGGTGGAAATGACACAAGACGTTCCTAGCCACATTTCACTTAGGTATGGGCAGAGGGTGCACTCAGAATAGCATGATCTCATTTAGAAATCTGAAGCAAACTTCCAAGGTTCTAATAGCTGGAGGATACCAGCTAAAACAGGCTCAGAGCTGGTAGAGATCTGTCTCTTTGTGGGGGACCTGAGCAGTATGTCTGTCTGTCCTCCTCACCTCCTCATGTACAACCTGGCCCTGGATACAACAGAGTGAAATGGAAAGCCAACACTCTTTGTTACAACTTCTTATTTCCACATAAGTCTTCTACCCCTCCATTCTCCTAGGGCAAGGACTGTGAAGAGAAGAGCTATGTAGAAAATTTGTTTCTTGGATAACAGCACATGGAGCTTTCTCTCCACTTAAATTTCTAAACATCCCAGACCATCCATGTGAGTTCTTCTTACTAGAAACACAAAGTCTCTTTAAAAGAGGAAATGAGTTCTCTTAGATTTACATTCAGTTTGAGTCTCATGTCATGCACTGATGACAGCATACTTCTGTGTCCCAGAGAGGAATGAAGGGGGAAGGGGAGAGCAAAAGGTCTTCTTTCTCTAATCTTCAGGGAGCATTTGCTTGTGCTGAACTCGAGGCTCACACCGGCCAGCAGTGAGACGACCAGCCAGACCAAGCAGCCTCACCTAATGAGGTCTAGGGTTTTGTACACAGCAGATGCAAAGAGAGTAAATTTGGGAAGGGCTTTGGTGTATCAGCAGGAGGGGAATGGGGAAAGGGAAACAGTGGCACACTTCTGATTTGCTAACACTGTGAAAACCTTAGGAACAAAGCTTCTTGTGACTGACTGACCGCAGTAATGAGAATAGATGTGATGATTTCTCACTTAATTGAGCAGTAATGACTGAGGTGCGAGTCACTTCCCTGAGATTAATAAAGAGCCAGGGAGCTGACAGTGCAGGCCATTCAGCTCAGCTAGTGCTTCATCTTGGAGAAGGGCACAGTGCCAGAATAATACTAATACTGTAAAATAAGCCCAAAATAGAGATAAAAACAATTTTACTTTTTTTTGGGGGGGAGGTAATGATAAATGGCAGTTAAGTACCTTGACATGTAGGATGGTGCGAATTCTATCATGAAATAAATTTCCACATGAGGTCTTCAAGTCTTCTTCCATTTAGAGTGCTCTCAAGTATGTGGTTGTCAAAAGGAAAACAAGGACAGGGGCCCTCAACAATATCAAAAATAGCTTCATGTGCATTCATAAGTAAACAAGTGATTATGACTACCCCACACTGATTACTGCTTAAAAAGCACAACTGGAAGCACTGGGTACTCTGGATATGCAACTGATACTATTAACTACTCCTCCAGAACATCAGTGCACCCCATCCGTAACACCACAGTGAAAGCTAAAAGACTTTCTAAGGATCTTAAATTAGCATTATGTCAATATCTTCATGAAACTCGAATCTGTATTCAGTATCTTCTGTATGCAGCCCACTGGTCGAGAAAAAGAGTTATCCATTTTGCTAAGTGCTTCTGATTCCTGGGCCTCTGCTCAATATCAAGACCTCAAACAGCAACAGGGAGCAAGCTTTGTTCCTGGGGTTTTCACATTGCCACCAAATCACAAGTGTGCCGCTGTTTCCCCTTTCCCCATTACTCTCAGAAACCTCAGAAATGGTGGCTTCCCTTGCTTCATACCCAGGGAAATCCTATACCACTGCTCCTTGCAAAGCTGTTTAGTTGGTTCACATTTCTTTCATTATCTAGCAAACACTGAGCATCGTATCCAGCATTATGAAAAGGAACTAGACCATACACATGAGTAAGATATGACTGCTGCTACCCAGGAGACGGCAGTCGAACAGACACCTTAGATACCAGAAGGCTTTAGTATTTCCTATCTTACTCCTCCTTCTGGCATCTTGAGTCTGTAATCATTAGTTTAATCTATGTTGAAGGAATTGGCTGATGTGGCTTAATCTGCTCCGTGAAATACTTTCAACTGCAGTCAAACAATATTTATAATGGATTAATTCTTTTAATGGAAATTTACCAAGATGTTCATACCTAATATCAGATTTCCAGGTACTAAAGATGTGGAGGTGAATAAAAAAAAACTACCTTCTCTTCTACATGATATGGAGTAGGAGAGAAATATAAAAAGGGAATGTATTAACATATTATAGCGCTAGAGTCTAGGGATTGCACAGAGAAGGGAATAACCAAGCCCATCTCAGTAGTCAGAAAAAGTATCCCAAAGGAAGTAGCCTCAGTCCTTGAGCATCCTGGGGACATACATTCTGCAGGTGGATGGATGGGCACAGAGAGCTTCCCTGCCAAAGCATCATCATGAAGGGATGGAAGGCAGGCCAGAGGGAGGCTGCATATGGTCAGGGAAAATCAGAGAGAACCAGAAGCCACTCGAACCACAGCAACTGCTTAGCATCATTTCCTGTTAAGCTACACTTCCCAGTCCTACAGCAAAATGCCCCAACTAGCCGAATGCATGCACAGCACAATGGTCCTGGGAGCCCATCCACTTCTGCGGCTGTTTCTCGTACTGTACGAGTCAGAGATGTCCGTGCCCAAACCAGAGTATGCAAGTTGTACTTATCTGAAAATTACATAATTTAAGTCACTTTAAAGAGTTACTGTTTCTGTGAAAATTAAGACAGATCCTGTTGAAAGACTGACATTTTTAGAGAGTCACTATAATCGATTTAAACTCAGAAGCTGCAGCTATAAAAGATGAAAGAGGATTATAAAAATCCCTGCAATGAGAATCTGCCTCAGACTGCTTTGTGAAAGAATTGAAACAACACACCATGCCACAGGAACCCAGAAAAAAGAGAACATGTAGAGGAGGAAAAATTAAAAGAAATAAGAAGGAAACTTAAATTTAAAAAGAAAAAAATAAGGACCAAGGAAATTTCTTAAACCCCAATAAACTGGTGAAGAAGAAAGAAGGAGACAAGGAAAGAGAGCAAATCAAAAACAATGCACACCCTGAAAGACGAGAAGAAAAAAAAGGAGGAGGAACAGGAAGAGGAGGAACAGGAGGAGACCAGGCATGGTAGTGCACACCTACAATCCCAGCACTGCAAGACTGAGGCAGGAGGAGCACTGCAAGTTCAAAACCAACCTGAGCTACAGAGCAAATTCAAGGCCAGCCTAAACCAAATAGTAAAACCCTTTCTCAAAAAGACAAAAAAAAAAAAAAGAGAAGAAGGAAGGAAGGAAGGAAGGAAGGAAGGAAGGAAGGAAGAAAGAAAGAAAGAAAGAAAGAAAGAAAGAAAGAAAGAAAGAAAGAAAGAAAGAAAGAAGGAAGAAGCAAGCAACAAAGAAAGAAAGAAAAATTTCTCTGTTATCTTCTGGGATCTATAGTTTTGGAGCAGTGTCCAAGTCAAGATGTGTCTTTGCTCCAACTGTTAGATAAAGAAAGCACTCAAACCCCAAATCCATGTTGGATTCTTGTCCCAGCAGTCAATAGCATAAAGGTGAGGGCACTAATGCCATGACTTTCAAATCTAGAACAATTCAGGCTAAGCCTGGCCATGTGGGTGTGGTTTGTGACCTTTAATTTAAACCCTTCAGGGAGTTTCTTTCCAGCTGAACTGCAGCTTGCTGGCTATGGGTGACTTCCATGACTGTCTCATCTGTCCACGGTGGGAATGTAATAGAGAGAACTTTGAAGTGTACCTGTCCTGTGGCTGCTCTGAGTCCCAGGTTCGAACAATCAGCTCTTCCCTAGACAGCAAGCACTTTCTCCAGAGACAGCAGGTGCTTGGACTGCAATCACTCACCAGTGGCTGCTTGGCAAAGCATGCATGCAGAAGCAGACCCCTAAGTTCTTCCTGCAGCTCAAAATACAAGTCACTCCATTCTACGGCCATAGCTCTCTCTGACGCCCTTTGGGGTCCCCAGCTTTCACTGTATCTCTGTCTCCCTTTCCCATAAGCCACAAACTGGCTGCTGAGGAGAAGGTTCAGGTTCCCCTTTCCACACTGTGTACTAGTTCTTCGGTTTCTCTGTATGTTTTAACCTTCCTGTCAGATCCTGCAGGGTTCCTGAAGATGACTTCTTTCTGGTTTGGTTTGGTTTGGTTTGATTTCGTTTGGTTTGGTTTGGGTTAGTTTGGGTTGGTTTGGTTTTTCCTTCCACAAGTTGTTTTTTTCCATTTTTTGGATTCCAAATCTGAGAGGTTGACTAGTTGTGGCTTACCACTCTGCCATTTTCCCAGAAGTCCTCCAAATAATTTTTAAGTTAAATCTTTTTAAAACATCGTTTTCTGTTACATAATCATAATTAATAAGTAAAAATTTCTAGGGAGGAAGGTAGGCAACAATTTTAATAGAAAGATTAAGAACTTTAAGCAAGATAGAAATGGTAATGTGATAAATTTAAAAATAAAAAGAAATATTCCACAGAATCCATTTAAAGAGCCATCTCTGGACTTAAAGTAGCCAAAGGAAGAATTAAGTAACTTGAAGACACATATCAACACAAGTTACCCAAATTTAAATGTAAAGAGAAAAAGACAAAGATGGGAAAAGGAGAGGAGAGAGGAGAAAAGAGACAGAGACAGAGACAGAGAGAAAGGGAGAGAATATATTCAGAAAATATAATGTCAAATGATCTAACAATACAGAGTCACAGAAAAAAAAAGAGAGAGTGAGAGAATGAACTAAAGAAAAGCTGGAATTTTTCAAAAGAATGAAAGGCATCAGCTTTGCACAGTGGCAGTATCGTAGCCAATGAGGTTTATCCAAGGCACATATATTGCTAATTGAAAGGCAATAAATCATAGACTAAAATTCTTAAACTACTAGAAAAAGAAAAATAAAGAGAAAACTTTGAAGGCAGCTGGGAGGAAAGATATGCACACATTAAATATAAGCAAAAACTATCAGAAGTACAGCAGCCTTCTTGTCAGAAGGTATTCAAGGCAGGAGACAAAAGAGAGCCTTGAAAGCCAATGGGGAACAATTATCACTACTCAGAGTTCTCAGTTACCAAAGGTATCTGTTAAAAATGAAAGTGCAATCTAGACTATTCCAGATGTTTTAAAAAGCAAAACTAAAGCGGAGGGAATTCATTACCAGCAGCCCTGTATTTTGAGAACATCAAAAGAAATCTGAATGAAGGGAAATGACATGAGGCCAGAAATTTTTGTCTGTAAGAAAATAAAGAGCTCTACACAGAGAAAAACTGAAGAGGAAAGTTTACCCAAAACCCCACATTTTTCTTATTTTTATGTAACTGACAGTTTAGAGCAAAATTGCAACAGTTGGCCTTATAATACATGCAAAATTTAAATATTTAAACAGTGCAAATTTTATGAGAAATTATGATATATGAGTCCTCATAGTACACACAAATATGCATAATACTACACAAAAGCACAACACAAGAAGATACACTATAAACCCTGAAAAGAATTAGAGAAAATGAAATACAAAAAGTAGAAATAATTAATAAGCAGAGACAAAAGTGAAATCATAAGAAGTTCAATTAATCCAGGGAGAAATAGAGAGAGGAACATAAATGGATAAAATAAATAGAAGCAACTAAACCAATGGTAGATTTCAACCAAATGATATCAATGCTAACATTACATGTGAATTGTCTAAAACCCAAATTAAAATCCAAAGTTGTTCATATTTCATCTCAATGAGTTTATCTTGCTGTACTGTACTCTCATACCCAGTTAATGGTACTACATCTTCCAGGAACAACCAAGCCAGGAACCTGTAACACTTCATAGATTTCCCCTCTATCTTATATTTAATATTTTAATGCTTAGTCATCAAAGCTCACTATAAAAGTATATCCCAAATTTGGATTCTTCTCTCTGTCCCTATGCATATTTGTATACACTAGATACTGTTTGAGTTTTTTTCAAATTTCTTCAAGTTTTTCTAACTACTATAAGTGCTAATTCCAGTACAGGACCTACCTGTACTATTGATGCTTCCTGTAATAACTAAAAATCTATTTAAAACACATATTTGTCTTAGATTTTTCCTCATTAGACACAATATCCAATACCCACAATATCCAATACCCACAAAGAAGGAGAAGTTTAATTTTTCTCACAGATTCAGGAAGTTCAGTCCATAGAGGTCTGGCTCCATAGAGGATGATCATAATAGAAGGACCTTGTGGGGCAAAAATGTCCAGTCCATGGCTGCCCAGAAACAGCGAGAGAACAGTGTCAGAGAGGAAGGGATGAAGAGCCAGATATAAACAATTCTCAGCAACCACCAGACATACCCAGCACATTTTACTAACCTAGTAGGCATTTCCTAATCCAATTAACTTGAAAAATCAAGATTATCACCCCAGTGTTGTAACCTAACTCAAGCACCCGCCATTCTGTTCTGTATGCGCCACGCCCTTTGACCTTTAAAAAAAAAACAAAAAGCAGGATGTCCTGTCTCCTCAGGAATGCACAGGTGTGGCGCCCCCTACATCTTTGCAGTTTTTTTCCCTTTATAAACCACCCCCAAATCTTAGCCTAGTTGCACAGCAATGTAAATCCCACGCTCACTCTGTGTCGCTGGATACCAGCTGAAATAAATAAGCACTCTCTTCTTTTCCCTCCAAGATGTCTTGGCCTTTTTATTCTTTTCGCCTTTTTACAATTTTCATTTTATTTTGGGGTGTAGCCTTTTGGGGTACAACACCCAAAAGGCATAAATTTTCAATCTTTCTTATGGTATAAGGGGGAAAGTGTAAGCTCTTTTCATTGGTGCATGGGACCCTCAAAAGATCACATTTTCCTCATGTTGTCAGCCCCATTTCTTGCCACAAACTCACTTCTATTTTAGGCTTTAGCAATGACAAAGTGATGTCATTTTATATACGCAAGTCATGTAGTTTCTCCTCTTACTTTTCTCACCTGCATAACTTTGCTTATATTTTTATCTGTGCTAGAACCACTGCCCTTCACCCCATTTTCACTGGCTAATCCTTACTAATCCTTTAGATCTGTCACCTGTCTCATTCTCAACTTATCCTCCCTGCACTGCCTTTGTGTACCAAGTGGGAATCTACATTCCCATTTGCAAGCCCCACTCCAGGAGCTGTAATGCCTACTGTGAATCTGCCTTGGTTTTTCGGAGAATTACAGGTTCCTAGAATCTTTCACAGAATCAATGTTTAAAAGCAGGAGTAATGCATGGAAGTCATTAAGCCTTTAAAGTGTACCTTTTGTTCCCCAGGTCCTGTTAATTACCATTTAGAAGCAGCTTATTTGCAATGTACTCAATTACTTAGGTAACTAAATAGGTTTTTACTGATCAGATCTAGCATCATGTGCTTAATAGCAATGAACAAGTTCAGCAGCACGGGTCCATTGATAGTGTGCTTACAGAAACAGGCTGATTTAAGACAAAGCTCCAGGGGAAAGCGGACTTCACTGGAACCCACTCTAATTGTTCATATAACCACTCAGGCCTAGAGAAACTTCAGTAAACAAAAGAGAAGCTCCAAGCAACTCCAGCATCCAGTCTGCTCACTCCATTCCTGCCAGGAAAAGCTTCACAACACTGCTATTTTATTAGTCATAGCCCACAGCTCTCAAGGCCCTGCTCACACTCTCCCCTTTCAGCAAGAACCCTTATATCCCAGTGTTGGCAATGGAATTTTTCTCCTCCAGGACTTAGACACTTCCATTGTGTGCCTAAGTGTTACCAAGGCTTCTTATGTCATTTCCCGTAGAGAAACAAAGGGCAGAGACGGACATATTGACATAGGACTGGAAGGGCCGCAGACGCTTTTTTGGGGAGGCCATATCATAAAAATGGTCAAGAAAAGCTTCAGGAAAAGATAAATATTGACAGATGAATCAGAATTCAACATGCTGATGAAAGGAGAGTGGTCAATATTGAAATGCCACATAAGGACAGAAAAGAAGCAACTATCTGGGGACATTATGGACTGTATGGAAATATGGTATAGAAATACCATAGACTGGATAATTTATAAACAGAAATGTATGATCACAGAGTTCTGAGGGCTGAAAACAGGAAGGCTGAGGCTTCCACAGACTAGATGACGGGTAAAGCCATTCTCTACTTCCAGGATGGCACCTGGATCTCCACAGGGTGGAAGGAAGAAGAAGCAGGAGTATTCTCACAGGCATTAACATTCCATGAAGTCAAAGCACTCATAACCTAAGTATCTCCCACTAGGCCCCACCTTCTAGAATTAGATTGCTCACACATGAATTCTGGGAGTCACATTCAAACCATAACAGTAAATCATAGCAGTCTTCTACACTTTAATCCAAGGGTGTCAGACTGTCCTGTTAATAGTAAAGCAAGGAATATAAAAAGCTTCTAATAGAACTGCCTTGCAATTATAAGGGTCCTAAAGACAATTAGGGCCTCCAGAGTAGGGAATGACTACTCTGCAGACATGCAATAAGTATTTTTTTAAAAAGTACAAAATACAGGTTGAGTTTTGATGAAGATCATAAATATGACATGCAAGCATCTAAGTTAAAAGTCTGTCTCACCTCTAAGTTGCTATGAAATATAAGGACAATATTCTCTCCTTTGGTTTACTGATCTGTATAATGGGTATATATCTAAGAGTTTCTTGTGAGATCAAATAAATAAATATTTCTGACTATTTGGAACTTTGTCTAGGATATGATAACATTCCTGGCCATCATATTCAATATGGTTGCAGCCTAGATTAAGAAGTGTTATGGTCCTTTAAATCATGAAGCCTAAATGCAGGTATATGAGATATCATCACCAGGGAGATAGATACATGAAAACTCTATCCTAGTTTTTTAACTTCATATGAGTCTCTACTTATTTTAAAATTTTTAAATTTTCTGTGTTCTGGGTTTTGTTGTTGTTGTTGTTGTTCTGTTTCATTTTGTTTTGCTTTGTTTTGTTCAGTTGTATGAAAACCTTCCCAAATCACAGAGACAGTCCACTCAGCAACCATGTGCTAAGTACCTAACACATGCCAGACCCTGCTCACGGAGCTCAGCTCCCTTCTATATGACACTAATAAAACTCATTTTCCAGGAGTCACAAAAGTAATTTAACCAAGTGGCTGTGATTTTTTGCTCTTGCTATGTCCTCTTTAGTAGTGACATGACAGAAAAAATATTTCATGCCACTTGAAACAGAACTATGAGGATCTTAGCTCCAAACCCAAAGATGAAAGCTGTTCCTTCATAGACCACACCATTTTTGCTATGTAGTCCAAACCTAGCCAGATGCCTACTCCATTTCTGAGTTGACTCCTTTGTCTGAGCAGAATCACACAGAAAGGACAAAGCCTCTCCACAAAGCCTAGCCATGTTTCTCAGCAGAGGCACACTTGAACTTTGAGCTGAATAATTTATATTACAGGAGAGTTGACACCTGTCTTTTCTTTGTGGAGCCAGAAGCCAAGTTGCATGTCTTCATGACAATAGCGAAGACTTCATTTCAGCTCCCTTTGCCTTCCAACACTGCATAGGTAGGGCACCCTGGTGCATAAAGAATCTGCATATTGAAGACATACTGAGGGTGCTCAGCAGCCCTGACCACATCCACTGATCGTCTGCAGTCAGTCATAACTTGACAGGTACAAGTAAATTTCCTGTGGTCTACCTATTGCATAAACAACTCCATCTACCTCCATCTGCTGACAACAGGTATTTACTCTTTCTAAAATGGTGACTCCATTTCCTGTCCACTAGCTCCTAGATGAAATGAGTCCAAGTTCTGTGTTGCTGTGTCTCCTGGGATGAATGGATCTCCTTTGGGAACCAGAAATTCTAATCTTTTGAGCATAGAAACACACATAAGGAAAAACAGAACCCTCAGAAGAACACTGGTGGTGATGTTAATCAATGTCATTCCTTTCCTTCCTCCTTGGTCCCCAGATATATATGTACTTTATGTTAGGAACACGGCAACGTAAAGGAGACTCTAACTGCATAGCCAGTATTCTTATGGGTAATACCCACCTTTTCAGGGCAAGATCTGCAGGCTGGCCCTTCATCTGTTGCTTCAGTGCTCTGCAAGGATAGTTGCTTCCAGGAAGTATAGATCATGGGCTCAATCCCATATCCCCTTCACTATAGAGTAGGTACTACATTGCCAGATATCACATCGTATGGACTTCCATTCTAGTTAGGAAATATGGAAACTCCAGAGGGCAATAAGCAGTGTTGACTGTAGATCAGTAGATAGGAAAGTGCATATCCCAAATAGGTAAAGTACCAGGATCATGACTAGCATTTGCAAGACAGAAGGGGTTCAAAGCCAACTTGACACAAAGAAACAATTTAGTCTTCTCAGGAAATAGTCTCTTTCGAGGGGCTCGGTGTTTGTTGGGAGCCACTGAAGCTGGAAATTGACCACACGTGCAAGGTTGGGGCATGATCATCCCAAGAACAAAGAGTGCCCAGGGAAAGCCACATGAAGAAGCTGCTTCAGCCCAGAGAACACCTAGCCCCAAGACAATCTGAGCAGTGGGTTGCTAGGACAACAAGATGTCATGTGACATTAAGTGGTTAAAAGGTATAAATAAATGCCCCTGTGATAAGGGGTCAGTTCCTTTCCTCTCATCAGAAGAGTAAGGGCTCCCTCTGACCCCAGGTTTGTCTCCTTTATTTTCTCATCCTTTCACTGTCTTTCCCCCGGGCACATCTAGAGCTGCAGCCAGTCACTACAAGTGTTAGGCTCCATTGACGGTAAGCTGGACACCTAAGACAGCAGTAACTGGATTGGCCATGAGAAGGGGCAGTTCACCCTCCTGCCACTGTGCCCATTTCATATGCTAACTATATCAGAAGTGAGGCGACCAATGACAAAGCTTGGATAATATCAACTGTACATCATTTGTCATTTTTCCTCCATGCAAAGTAAAAAACAAATGCACTGCTTGCAGTTCCTTCTTTCTTAGCTGTCTTTCAAGGCTACCCTAGATACAGCTGTATGCACTAATTTTGTTTTACAGCTATTTAGTGAAGTAATCCATGTGTCAGCCAAGATTGGGCTGCACCTCCCCACTTAATCATAAATGTGAATGAAACAGAACCACTGTTCAACCTTGGTAGATGATGTGGAGACATCTGGTCTACCTGCTTATGCTGCTTACTCTTGTATGGGCATAATCTATACTATGTCCATCTCTCAGTGACTAGCTGTTGGTCCTGTCTGACTTCATAACTTCCTGTACCTGACAAAATTTAGCTCATAATATAGTTGCACACCTAGTATTTCTATTATCAAGCATTCCTTCAATGCCAAGGCTCAGAAACATGGGAGTTATTTTCTCAAAAGCCATAGAATTCTCCACTGCAGTTGACCTAGGAATGCTCCAGAGCTCCAGGGCTGCATTCTGATTATCCTATTAGGTGTTCATCTACTCCAAACTGTGTCTTTTCCCACTGGCATCATCCACACTGTACAGTCTGCTGAATTATATGCTCCAAACAATAGAATTGTTTATATCTCAGTGCACACATGCTGTGGGAGCCCTTTCCTGCTCCAGGCCCCCTCAGGACTGTGAGACTTCTACATCATCTACATGGGCCACAGCCATATTATTGATGTAAAATGCATTGCCTCCAGAACCCAAGAATACCTAACAAGTTCTTCCTCTCTTCATTGAGGTAAGAAATGTAGGATGTAGCAATTTGTATTATACTTGGAGATGGGAAGGTGGGTACTTTCTAGCAGTTCCTCACTGCTGGGTCATGAGAAATTTCACTGATGTGGCATGCTCCTGAATCTTCAGAGTTTGTCCTCCACCTTTCATAGTGTAATTGTCTTACCAAGGCCTGTAATATACTGAACATCTCTTTCTTGGTGATCTCTTTCCAATGATTCCACCAATATAGATGAATTAAGGTGATGCTCTGCAGTATTTTCAGGCCTCTGCAGACCATATTAGGACAGATGTTTAAAGAGTTAGTATAGCTTTCAGTAAAGCAGTAAATGGATAATATTGCCTATTCCATATAAATATAAGCTCTTTCTGATCATCTTTACCCATCAGATTAGAACAAGACACTTGCCAAATCTTTTCATACATACCATATACTTGAGACCACAATAATCTGCTCTAACCAAAGCACCATGCCAACACTACAGATACAATCAAGGCTAATACTAGCTCAATTTTGTGTCTGTTTACACTCATTCACCAAGATCCATCCAGTGTCTGTAGGGACCAAACCGGTAAATTGAGCACTTTTCTTTTGGCCTCCAAGGCTAGAATGAGACACTAATATATGGTTACTCCAACTGTCAAGTACATTTAATCCAAATAAATCCTCCTGGGCTGGAGAAGTGACTAACAGGAAGGGTTGCAGACCCAGGAGATCATGCCACCATGACCAGGATTTCATTCATTACCTGGACTCAAAGATTCTACTTTAAAAGTAAGCTGAATGATAGGTCTCTGGCTTTCACATCAGGCCCAACATTGTGCCTAGTAGTCCTCAAAATGGCTGTGTAGTTCCCTTCTTTCTAGTATATTGTCACCCAAATATTCATGAGTCCTTTGGGAAGGACTAGGGGAATCATGCATGAGACCACACACTGGTCTCTGCGACCACCTGTCCTTCCCATGCCTGCAGATGGAAGCCACTGCTAGCTAATGGGTGATACCATTGTCCCTCTATGATACATTTCTGGTACTCTTAATAAGTGCTCTGTCTTCTGATGTGCTCATGGGAAATAATTATCTGGTAGGTTTCTGGCTTCATGGAGAATACCCATCATAGCTGGTCAATTCATGCAGAAATTTCATTCTTCTCTCTACTAACAGGGCAGCTTTGAATTTTCTATTTTACTTATAATGAATCATTACTTTTTCCAGGACTCAAAGAGCTACCTTAGCATTGAGCTTTCCCTGCCTATGGGGTCCCCTGGCCTAAAAAAGTGACCACAACTCAATGACATCTTGATTATCTAGTCTTGTGTTCCCATTCCATCTCTCAATCAGCAGAAAAATCTCTAAAGTACATTTAGAGAAAGACTCTGAATCCCATTACCAATCCCATTACCAATCAGGCTGATATGGAGGGATGAGAAGGAGTTTTTAGAAATGTATCATATTTTCCCATTTCTATTCTAGACATTTGTGCAAGTTATACAGTCTACAACTATAGAATGGATTCTAAACTGCCCACAGATCAAAATTCCAGACCTTAGTTTCAGATCCACTATACACTAGTCCAACCAACAAATTTAATTAAGTTAATAAAGTGTGGGCTTCACTTTTTCCAAGGACAGATGTTGAAAGTAGAAAGGGGAAGAAAATATTGGAGTCTGAAGTAAGGTGATAAGAGGCTTAAATTGTAGAGTGAAAGATGCAGGAAGGGGAATTTTGAAGGGTTTTCCAAAGGTAAAAGGTAAATTTGGTTTTTCCAACATTGCTGTCTTCTGGATCTCTCACAATGATTGCTTTGGGACAACTCTACATCCCTAAATTTCTTCTGCGACTTAAAAGATCAATGCAGTGATTAGTTTGCTTCTCACTCAGTCACAGTTGAAATCCTTCCAGTATGGCTACATCTGAGCGGGCAACAAGCTCCAACAATAAAAGCCAAGGGCCTCCTGTCTTACTTTCCTTTTCCTTAGTGGCCATGTGTTTAAACCAAGAGAAGCAAAATCTCCCTGAAATTTCATGACTAATGCAGCACAGCCGCAAATCTGAGGCACTGTTACTAAGAGCTGTGTGTGTTTTTGCTAGACTCTCTCACAGGTCTAGTCAACATCTTGACAGACATTATTTGGCGGTTCACTGGAGACTTCCTGGCGCCTGACCTGGTCTGCCGAGTGGTTCGCTATTTGCAGGTAGGTGGCACCTGCCAAACACGATGAGAGAAACTGACACCAAAGAAAAATAATCTAAAACCCAGCTCTCCCAGG
>PVLA01018535.1:0-14302 GCA_004027455.1 Hydrochoerus hydrochaeris
GCGGATTCAGATTCACTCACAGACTGGTGTGCAGTGTTTTCTGTCTCTCAATCGCCGACTCCCTGATCATCTTTGGGAAACCCTAGCCCTGCCGCAGCTGGACTCCGGCAACCAGCAGCAAACTGGCTACATGATCCCTTATGGATGTGTCCAAACTCACTCATCAGACAGTGTATCCTAGTGGGACGATACAGAGCATGGCATATAACGGGTGCCAAGGGAGCACCACAATGACATATCCTCGAGGAAGGTAGGTTGGTTGGAATTCCTTCACAAAAAAGGTAGAATGTGGGCTGGGGGTGTAGCTCAGTGATTAAGCAGTTACCTGGCAGGCACAGGGCATGGTCTCATCCTTGGCGATGGAGCAAAGGACAAAAAATGGAAGGTCTTCATGGGGTCACAGCTTGTGTCTACTTCGTGGATGTGTTGGGTTGGGAGAAAAATAATCAAATTTGAAAAACTCCCATCCCTTGGAGAGCACTGGATAGACGCAGATGGAGAATTCCAGCTTCATGGCTGTCCCGGAGCTGTGGCGCTGTGTCTTGGCTTCCTGTTCTGAAGGGCCTCGGCCACAGGAGCCCCTCCAAAGGCACCAGGGCGAAGATGCGATACGCCACAGGCTCTCACGTGTGCAAGCTGCCTCTGAACCTGAAGTGCTCCTGAAAGGTGGCTGTGGCTGGCAGAGTGCTTGGGTCCACTCTCAGGGCCCATTCACATCTGTGCCCACACAGCTAATGGCAGAGCTGAGCTGGGCCAAGCTGGGATCTGAGCCAGGAGGCCACTGTCTGTAGACACCCTTAAAATGTCTCCCTGGCTCACCATTCCAATTAAATCTGCCTTCGAGTTCTCATTTTAAAAACTTAATCTGGAATTTACACCTTACCTCCTCTCCCAAAAGGCCAGAGGCAGCACCAATAAGTGCCCATACATACCAGGACATTTAAAAATAAAAACAAATGATCAGAAGATGAGATAATCCTCCAGAAACCTGAGATAAGATGGTTATTGCTCCTGAGTGCTGAATTTGGCTTCAGCTTTCTAGCAGCCAAGGTTAAAAAGAAAATAGAGCAGTTTATGCCTTACGATGGCCTGATAGAAGAAAGGAAGGAAATAGAGACGAGGTCACGGGCAAGCACTTCCCACCTCGCCCCGGCATTCCTTGGGAGTCTATTACGTGGGTCTTTATCTCAAGGGCATTAAGTCACCAACTGAACCACAGTGCTTTTTAGAAGACGCTGAATCATTCTTCATTTGGCAGCGTCTGTCTCAGAAGTGGGACCTTGGTGGAAGGTGAGGGCGTCATATTAAATTAAATTGAAACTAGGTGAAGAGATTTCTTTGAGAAGCTGGCTTAATGGGCCCAGACAGATGGGTTGAATTTGGACATATGGAGGCATGGGGAGAGAGTTCCAGGTGGAGGGAAAAATTAATTCGATAAATATTTACCAAGCACTTGCTTTGAGCCAGGCCCTGGCTGTGGGTGCTCGGGACACACAGATGGCCTTGGCCTCTGAAGAGGTCACAGACAAGGGAGGACAGGTACACACACAATTACTGGTGGTGTGACCAGAATGAGGGACCAACTGGGTGAGGTGAGAGTGCAGGACAGAGGTAGTCAGGACTACCTGCGTGGCCCAAAGTCTCTTGGGAACAATTCTTTAAGCTGCCTCTCAAAGGTCAAGTAGAAATTTGACATGTAAGGAGGGCATACTGGGGTGGGAAGAAGGGTGCTCTGGGTGGGGGTACAAAGGCAGAGAGAGAGAGAGTGAGAGGCTTTGGGGACGTGCTAATCGTGCTGGGTAGCTGAGCACAAGGAGGAAGAGAGGAGATTGTGAGAGACGGGAGTGGGGAGGTAAATGGGCCAGATCATCAAAGGCCTCCTGACCTCTACCAGGGAGAGTAGGGAGCTGAAACCCTCCTCTAGCTGAATGGGAGAGTTTAAAATAGAAGGATAACACAGTCACAATTTCAGATGGCTCGCCCTTCCCTCAGAGGACTTAGCCGGGCTGAGGTGGCCTTTGGGTAGTGAACTGACAGGTAGTGAACTGACAGGCCCTGACTGAATCATGGGCCATGGTCTGCTTCTGGCTGGACACCATGGGTGATCTGTTCCACTGTTTAGGGCTGGTAGCCTTAGCAGTGATGAACCACTACTAGGAGTGTGACCCTCAAAAGCCTTGGGCCACTACGCTCTCTGTGGACAGCCCACAGAACCAAGAAGACCTGGTCCTCAGCACTCACCAGCCCTGACTGTTCTGCTATCTCTTTATTTCAATAGTCCAAGAAGGGCTTGGACAAGCTTTGTGAAGATACCAGCTGTTTCCTGAAAATGACTGCTTTAGGCTTTTATTTTTTCCCCAGAGCAACTGTAGAGGGAGGTAGAAGATAAGAGTTAAAATTATTTAAAACTCTATGTGTTTGTATCTTTCAATATCTGTTTCCATAGAAACTTAACTGGTATAAGCTACTCATTTCAAAGCCAAATGCAGACCCATGATTCCAAATCTCTCATTTGCTTCCATGGAAAGAAAATTGCTTCCATGGTAAGATCAGGGAATATGGAGGGAAATTTGAACCCCTAGTCACCAATCTGTCCTTTACTTGATTATTGTCAGAACAGCTAGAGAGCTACATAAACCGGAGTGTAGAGAATTCTTGATAGCCCGTGGGGACCAGTCTTCCACCATTTCTGTAAGTGCATGCTACACACAAGTCTCCTGTGGGTGCCAGAATGGCACATGATTCCCTGTGTTGTTGCCACCAACCTGGGAAGCAGATGGGGAGACTTCAGAGCATGGACATGGCCTGGATTGCTGCCATGGTGGCCCCTGTGGCTTGCCTGGATCTTCAATGCTCAGTGACTTTGAGCACTGTTGACCATGTTTCTCTACATCAGGATTATTTGGCGGTGGTCAGGTGGAGGCATACGTGGTGGCCTGGTACGAAGGAGGGCGTGGGAAGAATAGCCCTTCACCTAGGATAGCAGGCTGTCCCCACATCATCAGTACATACTGATGTCACTTTTGGTTGACAGTATCTCAAATTATTTTCCTTAAAAGAGAAAGTAACTCCATATTTGTGAACGCACACACTTGGACACTCTCAGTTCTTCAGTTACAAGCAGTGCCTGACCTGGTTTATCAAGTTTGCCCTTGAAACACTTTCTCCATTTGGTTTCCAACACACTAAACTCATCTGCCTTCTTCCTGTCCATCTCTGGGCTCCTGCCAGGTCTCCTTTGCTGTCTCTCTCACTGTCTCCCTGGATCCCAAACGCCGGCGTGATCCTGGGTTAGTCTTTGGTTCCCTCCTCTGCTCTACCTCTATGCCCTCCCTGGATTCCTTCACCAGGGCTTTTGACACTGCCCGTGTGCTGACCCATCTCCCATCTCCAACCTACACCTCTCCGTAAGCCCCTCATATATGTCCCCCACGCCCACTCACCATTACCACCATTTGCATAGATGCTCTAAAAAAAGTTATTTTCCTTTTTTCCCAAGAACACAAAACATATTTTACAAACCTTTTTTAACATACTTGGCAGGTTTATCCACACCTGCTGTATCTGCAGAAGCAGCCAATCTTTCCATCAGGCTGCACAGCGAAGGCAGAGCTGAGATGCCATGTGGGAGTGCTGAGCAAGAGCCAGACCCCGGGACACCTGACAGTCCCTGCCTTGGCCTCGCACATTGTGTCTGGGGACCCCTCCCTTCTTCACATTCTTCCCACACATGGTTGGTTCACATTTGTTCTGCTCGCAGGAGCTTTGTTGCCTATCCCTGCCTGCGTGGACGGTTCTCGTGTGACAATCTCTACCTCTCTGGAGTCTCCTTCCCTGGTTCCTGCTTGGGTGCCCATTTCTACCTAGCGGTTCCCAGGGCTCTAGGCAGGACTTCTTGGCTATCTCTGGATCCATGCACCTATTCCCATCCTCACTGTGCTTCTTCCCCCCAATCTCTCTCTACGGACAAATTACTCTCTTATGCTCCAGGGCCCTGAATCTCACCTTCTGGGCCCATTAACTCTAAAGGCCCTGAGGCATCTCAAATTTATGGCCATAAATGATCCCCCTGCATTTCTTTCCAAATCCACTTCTCATTTTGCACCCTTGGTGAAGAGGTTGCCATCGACCACCCGGGCAGAAATCAGGACATGGCCTTGCTATCTTCTTCCCTTTACCATTTAGTGTTAGTCAGTCATTGGTTTCGCACATCTGCTTCCTAAATACCCATCAAAAGCATTCACTTCTCTGTGTGCACTCCCACCACTCTGTTTTAGGTCACCATCAGCTCCTGCCTGAATTATTGCAAAACATCTAGCCATCTCTGGGCCTCTAGCCTCACCCTTCCATCTGTTCCCACCCTGCAGCCAGGGAAAATATGAGCATGTCACTCCCGTGATTAAATCTCTTTAATTTTGAAGTTTAAACTCCTCTGCTTAACACGCAGGGCCCTGAGCAATCTGGGCTCTGCCCGTGTCTTCATTTATCCTTCCCATCGTTTCCCCAAAGGCACCTTCAACTTTGGTCATTGGAAATATTTTGTAGTGCTCCCTTTAAAACTTTTTTTTCAAAGAGATATGCCTATATGTTTAATAATGACAAACTAGATGCTTTCTCCCTAAGACGGAGAGAAAAGCAAGGATGTCCCGTCTCGCTTCTCCTATTCAGCTTTGTAGTAGAAGTCTTTGCTAATTTAGTAAGTCAAGAAAAGGAAATGAAAGGTGTACAGATGGAGAAGTAAGAAATATAAGTGTGTTTGTTTGCAGGTGGCATCACTGACTATGCAGAAAGCCCTAAAGAATCAACACAAAAACTCTTTCAGGGTACTATAGGCCAACTGCCTTCCTATATACTGTCAATGAGCAATTGAAATGTGTAATTAAAACTATTATTCACATAAAACACAATAGGTATAAATCTAGTAAATTATGTATGAAATCTATGTGAGGAAATCTAGAAAACCGAAGAAAGTCTAAGAAGAGCCAAATTAACTGGAGATATATTCCATGTTCATGGATAAGAAGACTCCATATTGCAAAGGTATCAGTGCTTCCCAAGTTTATCTTATACATAATGTAATACCAATCAAAATCCCTGCCACGAACTGACTATAAAGTTTACACAGATTCAAGACTCAGGAGAGGTAATGGAGCACTGAGGAACAAAGTTGGAGAACTGACACTCCCTGAATTCAAGACTTTTTATAAAGCTATAGGAATTAAAAGTGTGGTATTAGTGAAAAAGTAGATCACTGAAAAGTAGTCTACTATATATGGCACATCTATAATAGAAGAGGCTAGAGCCCAGAAGTGGATCCACACAATTAGAGTCCACTGATCTATAATAAAGATGCCAAGACAACCCAATGGAGAAAGGACAAACTTTTTACCAAACAGTGGTAGGACAATTGGGCACTCAGAAGCACAAAAATGAATCTAGACATGGACCTTGTATTTTCACAACTGACTCAGAATGGACCATTTACTTGAATGTAAAGTGCCAAACCACAAAATTCCTAGCAGATTAGAAGATAACAGGAGAAAATCAAGGTGACTTTGGGTTTGACAATGAGTTTTTAGTTTATTGCAGTACTGGAGATCACACCTTGTGTATATTAGGCAAGTGCTCACCACTGAGCTATATCCTGAGCTCAGCAATGACCTATGAAAGAGAAACTGAAATGTTAGACTTCATTAAAATTATAAGATCAGCTCTGCAAAAGAGAATGTTGAGAGAATGAAAAGACAAGCTACAGACTGAGTGAAAATATTTGCAAAACACATGTTTGATAAAGGATTTGTATCCAGAATCTACAAAGAACTAAAATTCACAAAAAAGAAAACAAATCATATAATGTAAAAGGGGGCAATTGAGCTGAACATATACCTTACTAAAAATTCTATACAGGTGGCAAATAAGCATATGAAAAATGCTCAACATCACACACCATCGAGAGATTGCAGCTTAAAACAACAAGGTGATCCTTGTGCACATCTTTTAGAATGGCCCAAATCCAAACCCTGACAACACCAAATATTGACAAAGAGATGGAGCAACGGGAACTTCTAGTCATTGCTGCACATGCAAAATGGTACAGCCACTTTGGAAGACAGCTGGGAAGTTTCTTACAAAACCTAACTAACACAACATTATATAATCCAGTGCTTAATCTCTTAGGTATTCACTCCAGTGAATTATATACTTAGGTTTACATGGACACCTACTCGTAAATCCTGATAGCAGCTTTATTCATAATTGCCCAGATCTGGCAACAGCTAGGAGGCCCTCCAGTGCTGAACAGACAGACAAACTGTCATACATCCATACGAGGACATATTAATCATTATTAAGCACAGCTGAACTATCAAACTATGAAAGGACATGGAGGATTAAATACACAGTACCAAGTGAAAGAAGCCAGTCTAGAAAGGCTGCATACTGCATGATTCCAATTATAGAACATTCTGGAAAAGGAAAAACTGGATTGGTGGCTGCCTGGGGAAAAGCTCAGGGACACTGAGGCCAGTGAAAATGTTCTGCTTTACACTAGAAAGGAACACACATGATATTATGCACTTGGTAAAGCCCACAAGACTGTACAACACAAACAGCAAACCCTACTGTAAACTATAGATTTAAGTGAAGAGTAGAGTATCAGTATTAGTTCACTATATTAGCAAGTGTACCACACAATGAAAAACTTTCATAAGAGGGAAAACTGTACGTGGGAGGTGTGGGAAGTATATGGAAACTTAGCATTTTTGAGATTTTTTTCTATAAACTTAAAAACTATACTGCTTTGTGAAATAGCCTAGAAGTATAAAACATTTTAAAATGATGCATGCCCTGCTTTTGAAGAGCAGATAAAACATGCCTGTGTGATTTGAGGAGCAGCCTTTCTAGAACCTTCCAGGACCTGTACACCCGTGCCAATGACTTCCTCCCACCCCGCCCACCAAGAAGTGGCCATAATCTTGAATTCTTTATTAGCAATCACCTTCTTTTTTATTCTTTGTAAAAGCTGTTGTACCACCCTTGTACACATCCTTAAAGAATACGTGGTGTTCCCCAGCCTTTCAACTTGAAGTATGCAAAAAAAAAAAAAAAAAAAACCACTTTGGGTGTCATCTGTGATTTGCTGTTTTTGCTCACCATGTAGCTGAGATTCAGCCAAGCTGATGCACCTGGCTGTGGATCACCCCTGTTCACAGCTGTATAGTGTCCCTTTGCTGAAAGTACCTTCTTGCATATATCCATTCTGCTGCAGAGGTTCACTCCCAGTTTGGAACTGTTTTGAACAGTGCTGCTGTGAACACTCATGCTGGGGTCTCCCCAGGCACACATGTGAGATGTTCTCAGGGATGGCTGGGCAGTGAGACATGTGCACAGCAAACTATTTTCCAAGTGACTGTGTAGGCGCACAAGTTTCTCAACCATGACCACTGCCCTGAGGCCTCCCAGTGCTTGGTCACCAAGATAAGTCACCTGCTCTCCAAATGCTTCTGCCCAGCCTGGACACCATGCCCTCCTCCTGTGCACCTCCTAGGCTCTCAGGTAAGAAGCCTTCTCTGACCTGAGGAGGCCAGGTGGGGGGCTCCCTTTGGGCTCCCCAGCATCTTGAGCTCTCCCCAGCATGTGTCTTGTGTAGGGTGTGACTTAGCCATGAACGTGTCCATCTTCTCTATTGCTCTGAAAGCCCCTGAGGTCAGGGCCACAAGTCATACACTGTGGCTGCTCTGGAGCCTTGCACAGGCTGAAGCATGGGGGTTCACACTATGTGTTAGTTAGCCTGACTCCACAGGGGTGAGAGTAGAGTCAGTCTGGGGCTCACAGGGAGGCTGGGGCTGGGGTAGGGTGTCCATGAGGAGCCATAGCTGGAGGCTTGGCAGAGACCCAGAGGCCATGGGGTCAGGCTTAGGAGCCATTGTCAAACACCGGCCTGCTCTGAGGGGTGCCGTGTGCAGCCCTGAAAGGGAGAGGAGGTGGAGAAAGCAGAACGCAGGTCCTCTCTCCCTTCCTCAGGCAGCATGGCTGAGAGCTGATTACCTTAGTTTGAATTCAACCTGCACCTATCGCTGGCCGTGTGGCCTTGAGCTAGTCACTGAACTAACTTCACTGAGCCTCAGTTCCCTCATGTATAAAATGAAGAGAACAGTATCTTCTACCTCACAGCGTTGTTGTAAAGGTTAAATGTGATGAGTTAGTACTTGTAAAACATGTAACAGTTCCTGGCATATGCCAAGGGCTGTATCAATACTCATTACGTAGAAATGAATGAGGGTACAGGGCCTGGTTGCCTTTTCTGAGTCCAGGAGGAGGATCCTTTCTGTGGAGCCTTCCTGTTATTCTTGAGCTCTTTATCCTTTTACTGTGACTCCAACTCTATACAATCCGAAGCAGTAGTGCTGGTTGCTCGTGTGTTTAGTCCACTCCCCACTCCCCCACACCGTGAGATCAAGGGCCAAGGCTGCTGTGATCCTCTGTGTTCCTGTGGAAGGTGCTGGGACAGCCCCGTGCTCAGGAGCCAGAGGAAGCCGGGGAAGGATGCAGACAGGGCGGGCACTCTTGTGTGGCCAGTGAACCAGCAGACACATCTCCCCAGCAGGGGATCCTGGTGCTGAAGCTCAAGCAGGTTACGTGGTAGAGAAGGTTCCAGAATGGGAATGGCCCTGACAAAAGCGTGGATATCTGATATAGAGTAGGGCCCTTGCCTAGAATCCTAGAGTATTCAGAGAGCCGACAGCAAAGCAGGGTGTTCGGGGGATGTAAAGGGTGCAGACCACAAAGATCTCTGATAACCCCCCTCAAGTCCAGACTTTCTCCCCAGCTGAAGACACCTCATCCTCTGGGTGTCTTATCCCCTGGGTTCACCCATCGTACTGTACCCAACAGAGGAGGATCTGTGGGAAACCAGTGGACAGGTTGGCATCATTTGGTAGAAAAATGTCAGTAAACCAGCAGGGCTGTGTGTCCACACATCAGAGGGTTCTGCTACCATAGCAACAGAGCAACAGGGCAACCCTAAAATAAGAGTAGGAAAAGAGGAGCCAGCCAGAAAAGGTTCCGAGAGAATTCTCAGCAAATACCAGAGGAAAATATAGAGGCGCACTGAGTCCTAGACAGGACGCTCTCCCTCCCAGACTCGGCTTCCTCATCTGTGCAGAAAGGCCATTCTGTGGTACCCTAGGGCTCCTCGGCTGGCAAACCCTTGCCTGGCAGGTCTGCAGTGTGTTCAGACTCTATGCCCCGAGCCATCGATGGCAGCAGTAATAATTACAAGACAGAAGGACAGAAGGTGACACCCATTTCCTCAGCAGTAGAATGGGGTCAGCCAAGCAACACACTTCACAGAACTGTTGTGAAGAGTGAATAACAGTGGCAGCTATTATTGTCATCGTCATCGTCACCATTGCTATCATTTCCCATCATCATCGCCATCATCACTACAACCATCACCACCATCACGATCACCACTATTCTGGCCGTGGTCACTTTCACCCCAGATTATTCCTAGTGTTGACATCTATCTGCAACTGTAAATCTTGGTGATGGGCAGGGAACCCTCCCGGGACTGACTGGGCAGTGATGTGCTCTTTTGCTAACTGCACGAAGAATGGTGACCAGATGTCACCTCTTCTCTGGAAAATCTGAGTGAACTCAGTTCCTGCCCCCTTGACCCATGGGCAAAGCCAGTGTCCGGCCACCTTTGAAGTTCCAATTGTACCTGTCCGGTCCCCTGTTTCCTACCAGGATGTACCGCAGGAAGACGTGGCAAGATGAGGCGTCCAGTCCTGAACCTGTTTCCTAAACGGCAGTCTCAGTTCTGCAACTGTTTATTAGGCTGAGTAAAGTCTGTGTCTTAAGACAAATGAAATTGGGTATTTTTTATTGGCCTGAAAATCTTCTTGAATAGAAAGATAAAACTCATGTAGCCAATGCATACATCTGTGTTAAGAATACATACTAAGTTCTAATAAAAAATTTCCCTAATAATGCAGGGAGGGAAGGAGGGAGGGAGGGACAGAGAGAGAGAGAGAGAGAGAGAACTAGAGAGCCTCATTGTCCTGTTAGAATTTCCTACTTAGAATGAAAAGCATATCAAGCAGCACACACAGCACAGCTTCTCAGTCCCACAAAGGCATGAGCAGCTATTCCAGGAGAAGCCAACAAAGTCCTGGCTTATAAGTGCCTCAGCCTTTCTCAACCTGGAACATCCTGGGAAGAGCGGTGTGAGCTCAGGGCAAGGTTGAATGCAAGGCTTTTAAGCAAGGTTCTTTATCTTAACAACAACTGCATGAAAAGAAGTATGTTGCTCATTATGTTGAACCTCCCATAGTAACCAGAAGGCGTTGTCTGCTAACTGCGTAAGAGACTTTCCTTAGTGGAAGGCTACCGATGCAGCAAAACTCCTCCTACCAAGGACCATGTAAATGGGGACTTCTACAATGTATGAGAGTATGCTCTTAAGCAGTTCAGCATCTCTTCTTAACTCTGAATACATTAATATCAATATTAAATTATTCCACCATACCTTGTATCTGTCCTTCCTGAAATGATATATGGCCAGACAGAAGCAGTGAAGTTAAGGAGCTGCTGCTGATGGGGAGTGGGGCAGTCTGGCAGTGCACCACCTCCTCGTCCCTTGGCTGGAGCCGTGCGCACCTGCAGGTCCCGCTCCTGTCTGCCAGCCACTTACCTCCATGCCGTACCTCTCCACCGTCCTTCGCAGCGGGTCCACAGCTTGCCAGCAGATGAGGATGCACAGGTCGATCAGCAGCATGCCCCCCACGATCACAAGCAGCTTCTGGTCCTTGATGATCTACAAAGGGGACAGGCAGATGTGAGAAAATGTCTCTATACAGCGACTGAGAGATTGGGACAGAGTAGAGACTGAATCACAGGTCCCCAACCTAAGTGTCTCGAGACTCCGCACCACCCACATGTAAAGCAAGTCAAGTTCCTCTGAGCCTGAAGCACTTTCACACTGGGCCCATCCATTTCCTAAACACACGGTGAACTCTTTTGAAATGTGGCCATTGCTCATCTCTAGCCAAGCTGTGATTCTTACCCTTCTTCAGGTCTTCGTAGATGCTGGCTGTGTGGTCTGGAACACCCTGTTCTTTCTGCTTGGTAAACTTCTAATTATCCCTAAATCAATTGTCATCTCCCCCCAGGGAGTCCCTTTTGACTTCCACAGAAGAACTGATTGTTTCCAGAGCACTTTGTTTGTATACTTAATTATTAAAAGCAACAATACCGGTAGCAACAATGAGAACCACAGCTAATGGGTAATGAACAGTTACTCTGCCTGCCCCTCCAATGATGGTTTCACACGCATTATCCCCTGTAAGGGAGGTACAATTACTATTCCCATTTTGCAGATGAAGAAACAGGTTTATGTGTGGGCTCTTAGTAACTGGCTCAATGAGACAAAGCTACTCAGAGGTGAATCCTACATTTGAACCAAATTCCTCTTTTCTCTACAGTTCAGGCCCTCAAATACCTGCAGCACTGGCCAGGTACAGTGTTGTATTGCCCTCCTCAGGGGATTGGGAAGACTGTGTTCATTCATGGGTCCTCAGGACATAGGAGACTTGGTATGCAATAAGTACTTGAAATTTTGATGCCTGGAGATGAAGGTATATAAAAGGGAGGAACAGAGCTCCCTCCCAGACCTCTTTGCAGCCTGGGAGACCTGTATGACGCTGTGAGAGTCCCACCCACGGGAAAGGGCCTGTGGCCAAACAGAGTCAGCCCAGGAGCTCGCCTGGATTTACTCGCTGCAAGTTTATGTTCTGTCACCTCCAACTACTACACAGATAAAAGTGAGTAGGATGAAGTTGTTCTGGAAAAGACTTAGGGAAAAATAAAACTGAAACAAAAGCATAAGAAATATTACCCAGTCTGGCTCCTCGTGAGTAAGGCCATTTCAAAGGGAGAAACCGAAACTCATATCCAGCCTCTCTGTGGTTGGATATGAAGAAAACAGAAAAATAAAATATGGCCGAGTTCCTGTCCGAAAGATTGGCACTTTACTGGGCTCAGGACACTGACAAAGACCTGTATTTGAATCCTCTAGAAGGATCCAGCAAACCAGTGATGATTTGTCAAAACCTGGCTTAACGCTTATCCCCCACCAGGGAACCAGACAATTTCCAAAGGCCTTCAGAAACAGAGGAAAAGGCAGGAATGTCCAAGGATTTTGGGACTCCAAAGACAGGCTGGAAGAGGCCTCTCCTTGATGTTGGATCCAGAGCAGTGTGGCCGCCTTGTCCATGCTGTGACCATCCCTGGAGGTGCTTCCCACTTCTTTGCCGATGTGCTCTTATTCTGACTTCACGAATGAGCCCAGCTCCTCCTTTGTGAACCTGGGAATGCCCTGAATGGGACATAATCAACTCTAGAAGATCATGGCCAGGAGTTTTCTCTTGTATGTGATAAAATGAAGTTTGAAGTTTGAAGTAGCATGGGGCAGAGGAATTCAGAAGGACTTAGAATTATGTGGACCTGGGTTAGAATCCAGGTTTCATATTTTGTTGCTTGTGTGGTTATGGGCAAATTGCTTCCTTTCTTCCTTATTCTGAATTTCTCATTTGAATCATGGCTGGGTGCGTGTGGGGGTTATTTTCTAAGTATGGTATAAAGGAAAGAACACAGGTTTTGGAGTTGAAAGACTTCATTCTAATCCCATTTCTTGCCAAATGTGATCTTAGGTGAGTTGCTCAACTTTGCTGAGCCTCAGGTTCCTCCTTGATAAAGTGGGACCATTAATCTTGGTTCCTCCTTGATAAAGTAGGGCCATTTAATGCCATTAAAGTTGGCATTAGAATAAAATGAGATACTTTATTGGAAGAACCTAGTACAGGTCTGGCATAGAGAAGATGTTCAATAAATGGCAGCTACTGCACTTGAGTTTTGATTATAAGTGATTCTTTTTAATGCATAGGACAGTGACACCTAGGGGCAAGTGTTATATTTGCATCTCAGCTCTACTAGACATAGTGCTAATCAACAAAAGGATCCAAGGTGGGGAAGTTCTGACAGTAAGAGGGAAGAACATGTCTAATTTTCCTTTGACCCCATTTCCAAAACCCAGCACTTGACCAGCATTTGTGATTGAATGAACTTTGGCTAAATAGTTACAGATCACATTTTATTTACTCATTGCAGAAATATTTATTGAGTACCTACATGGAGTCAGAGTCTGTTCCAGACACTGGGGATGCAGACACAGACAGAGCATAATCACTGTCTATGGAGCATGGATTTTAGTGGGGAAGACTAATAATGAACAATTAAACAAATGTATTCATGCATACGCAAAATACAGCATCAAGGAGAGGTGATTTAAACAAATCTAAAGCGTAACAGTGAGGAAGGGAGAGGAAAAAACAACATGGTCCTGAGCCCTAGAGCTGGCATCAGGCAGTGGCCATGCCTCAAGTCTCACCGATGTAATCACACTCAGGCCTGTCCCGAGCTGGGCAGCTCCTGGTGTCGCACTGTGTCACTAGAGATGGGAGCGAAGGCTCTCAAAATGATCGAGCACTTGGTTCTGGAGTCAGATCTGAGTTTGATGTGAACTAATGAATTGTGTGATTTTGGGTAAATCCTCTGACTCCAGTGAGCCAGTTTCCTGATCTATAAATTGGGGAAATGCCCTATAAGCCACCTTGGGTGACCAGAGTTTGGGTTACAACTGTTTAGAAGAAGTCAGCTAAATGATAGAAATGACATTTCTAAATGTCACCTCCCATGGTGATTGAGAGCAGAGATTAACAAACTACAGATTTTGCTCACTGCCTGTTTTGTAACTAAATATTTATGGGAATGCAGCCACCCCCACTCATTTGCATATCTGTCCATAGGTATTGTCATTCTATAAAGCAGAGTTGAGCAGCTACCAAAAAGACAGTAGATCCTGAAAAATCTCACAGTTACCTGGCTCTTTACAGAAGAAACCTGACTGACCTCTTGTTTAGAGAAAAGCACATTTCTTTAGTTCTTTAAAAACTTTAGGAATTTGATGGTCCACACTGGCCTTCTTGCAGGGGCAGCTCACTGTGCCCTCAGTGTGGATGGTGTATCACACCTGGGTGTATCTTGCGGCGCCCTTTTCTGTCCATGCCGCGTCCTAGTCCATCCACACCTTGTGACAATCGCTTCTCCAGGAAAAGGACGCCGCATGTGGGAATTGGGCGCGGGGATCTTGAAATGTTTTGTACTGATAATTGTAATTTGTGTAGTTCACATGTGTATGTTTTTATGTAATGCTCAATATGGAGTCGAGGGTGGAGACTCC
>PVLA01018536.1:0-14291 GCA_004027455.1 Hydrochoerus hydrochaeris
CATACAACACATAAATGTCACAAATGTCATAAAGGTGACTTATGAGACCAATGTCAAAACAGTCACACAGAATTATACACCTCACGTATGTTATAATTTCAGCTATGTCACATACAT
Organism: Hydrochoerus hydrochaeris; assembly: GCA_004027455.1. Lineage (NCBI taxonomy): Eukaryota > Metazoa > Chordata > Mammalia > Rodentia > Hydrochaeridae > Hydrochoerus > Hydrochoerus hydrochaeris. Next base: position 118 of record PVLA01018536.1, read on the forward strand.
CACATATGTCACACCTGTCACATACATTACATGTGTAATGTCTAAATGTCACATATGTCACCTATGTCACCATTAACATAAATGTCACATAAGCCACATATGTCAAATATATCCCATACTCCTTTTATGGCATGTACATGTCATATATGCGATAAATGCCTGAAACGTAATAAATGTAACACATGTCACAAATGTCATAAGTGTCACAAATGTCACTTATATCACATGTGTCACAATTCTTGCCCTCATTTTTTGCTTCAGTTCTGCTATGTTATTTTCAGCCTTTGTTTGTCTACCTTTCTCACTTTTGTTGTACCGGACTCCCGCATTCAATCCTTTGGGCCACTGGTCCTTCAATCCTAGAAAATGATTTATCTCTCTCTAAAATATAGTTCAGGATTCTCTGTAAGGTTTGGATTCGTGGTGACATATTGCCCCAGTTCCATCATGCCATGGAAGCATCTTGCACTTCCGCTGATGGGGAACATTCTCTCTTTGTATTTTGGTTTGTAATCTGGATATCTTATGTCTCATAAAGGTCACACACATCTCATATGTGATTGGTCTCATGTATGTCATCTAGGTCATATGTGTCATATGAGTCACATATGTGTTATACTACTCACATGTATTATTTTCATGTCAAGAATAGGTCATATATGTCACATATATATCACATATATGCCATGCATGTCATAAGTGTCACAAATGTCATAAGAGTGACTCATGTCACAAATGTCATAACAATCACAGAGAACATACACATCACATGTGTTATAATTTCACCTATGTCACATACATCACATATCATGCACATGTCATATATATTACATGTGTCATGTCTAAATCTCACATATGACACCTATGTCACCATTATCATAAATGTCACATGTGTAACATATGTCGAATTCATCACATATTCCATTTATGGCATGCAAATATTATACATGTGATAAATGTAATAAATGTCACACATGTCACAAATATAGGTGTCACAAAAGTTTCTTATATTGCATCTCTCAAAATTCTCACCCTTGTTTTCTGCTTCAGTTCTGCTATGTCATTTTCAGCCTTGGTTTGTCTACTTTTCTCCATTGTCATTGTCCCGGCCTCCCTCATTCAATCCTTTGTGCCACAGGTCCTTCAATCCTGCAAATTGTTTCATCTCTCTCTAGAATATAGTTCAGTATTCTCTGTAGGGTTTGGATTGGTGGTCACATATTCCCCCAATTCCATCATCCTATGGAAGCAACTTGCACTTTTTCTGATTGAGAACATTCTCTCTTTGTATTTCTGTTGGTAATTTGGATATTTTATATCTCATAAAGGTCACACACATCTCATATGTGATTGGTCTCATCTATGTCTAAATGTTCATACATGTCAGAATGGACACATATGTGTCATTTGTGTCACATGTGATAGTTTCCAGTCAAAAATAGGTCACATATGTCACATATATATCATATATATGCCACACTTGTCATAAATGCACTAATGTCATAAAGGTGACTTATGTCACAAATGTCATAACAGTCACAGAGAACATACACATCACATATGTTACAATTTCACCTGTGCCCCATACATCACTTATGTTAGACATGTCACATGTATTACAAGTGTCATGTCTAAATGTCATAGATGTCACCTATGTCACCTTTATCATAAATGTCACATATCCCACTTATATCGAATACATCACAAATGTCATACATGTGATAAATGCCAGAAATGTAATAAATGTTGCACAGTCACAAATGTCATAGGTGTCATAAATGTCACTTATATCACATCTGTCACAATTATCACCCTTATAGTCTGCCTCGGTTCCGCTATGGTATTATCAGCCATTTTTTTTCTCCTTTTCTCCCTTGTCATTTTACTGGCCTCCCTCATTCAATCCTTTTTGCCACAGGTCCTTCAATCTTGGAATCTGTTTTATCTCTGTCTAGAATATAGTTCAGTATTCTCTGCAGTGTTTGGCTGGGTGGTCACATACTCCCCCAGTTCCATCACGCCATGGAAGCAACTTGCACTTTCTTTGATGGAGAATAACATCTCTTTGTGTTTCTGTTTGTAATCTGGATATTTTATAACTCATAAAGGTCACACACATCACATATGTAATTGGTCTCATATATGTCATAAAGGTCATACATTTAATAATGGTCCCATATGTGTCATACGTGTCACATGTGATATTTTCTTGTCAAAATAGGTCATATATGTCACATATATATCACATACATGCCATAAATTTCATAGATACACAAATGTCATAAAGGTGACTTATGTCACAAATGTCATAATAGTCACAGAGAACATACATGTCACATATGTTGTAATTTCTCCTATGTCACAAACGTCACATATGTCACACATGTCACATATATTACACATGTCATGTCAAAATGTCACAGATGTCACCTCTGTCACCATTGTCATAAATGTCACATATGCCACATATGTCGAATACATCACATATTCCATTTATGATGTGCAAATGTCATACATGTGATAAATGCCAGAAATGTAATAATGTCACACATGTTACAAACATTATAGGTGTCACAAATGTCACTTATATCACATCTGTCACAGTTTTCGCCCTCTTAATCTGCCTCAGTTCTACTATGTTATTTTCAGCCCTTGTCTATGTTTCTCCCTTGTCATTGTACTGGCCTCCCTCATTCAATCCTTTGTGCCACAGATCCTTCTATCCTAGAAATTGTTTTAACTCTCTCTACAATATAGTTCAGTACTCTCTGTAGGGTTTGGATTGGTGGTCACATATTCCCCCAGTTCCATCACTCCACGGAAGCAACATTCACTTTCTCTGATGGAGAACATTCTCTCTTTGTATTTCTGTTTGTAATCTGGATATTTTCTAACTCATAAAATTCACACACCTCACATATGTGAATAGTCTCATATATGTCATACAGGTGATACATGTCTTAATGGTCACATATGTGTCATACATGTCACATGCGATATTTTCATGTCAGAAATAGGTCATGTATATCACATATATGAAATACATGTCATACAGTCACAAATGTCATAAAGGTGACTTATGTCACAAATGTCATAACTGTCACAGTGAACATACACATCACATATGTTATAATTTTACCTATGTCACATATGTCACACATGTCACATATATTAAATGTGTCATGTCTGAATGTCACATATGTCACTTATGTCACCATTATCATAAATTTCACATATGCCACATATGTCAAATACAACACATATTCCATTTATGACATGTAAATGTCATACATGTGACAAATGCCAGAAATGTAATAAGTGTCACACATGTCACAAATGTCTTAGATTTCACAAATGTCACCTATATCACATCTTTCACAATTCTTGCCCTCTTTTTCTGCCTCAGTTCCACTAAGTGATTTTCCACCTTTGTTTTTCTACTTTTCTCCCTTGTCATTGTACCAGCCTCCCTCATTCAATCCTTTGTGCCACAGGTCCTTCAATCCTGGAAATTGTTTCATCTCTCTCTAGAATACAGTTCAGTATTCTCTGTAGAGTTTGGATTGTTGGTCACATATTCCCCCAGTTCCATCATGCCATGGAAGCTACTTGCCCTTTCTCTGATTGAGAACATTCTCTGTTTGTATTTCTGTTTGTAATCTGTATATTTTCTAACTCTTAAAGGTCACACACATCACATATGTCATTGGTCTCATATATGTCATAAAGGTCATACATGTCATAATCGTCACATATGTGTCATACATGCCACACATGATATTTTCATTTCAAAAATAGGTCATACACGTCACTTATTTATGACACACATATATAAATGCCATATATGTCATAAATGTCACAAATATCATAAATGTTACTTATGTCACAAATGTCATAACAGTCACAGAGAACATACACATCACATATGATATAATTTCACCTATGGCACATACATCACATATGTCACACATGTCACATCTATTACATGTGTCATGTGTAAATGTAACCTATTTTACCTATGTCACCATTATCATAAATGTCACATATTCCACAAATGTCAAATACATCACATATGCCATTTATGACATGAAAATATCATACATGCCATAAATACCAGAAATGTAACAAATGTCACACATGTCACAAATGTCATAGGTGTCACAAATGTCTCTTATATTGCATCTGTCACAATGCTCGCAATCATTTTCTCCCTCAGTTCCGCTATGATATTTTCAGCCTTTGTTTGTCTACTTTACTCCCTTGTCATTGTACCAGCCTCCCTCATTCAATCCTTTGTGCCACAGGTCCTTCAATCCTGGAAATTGTTTCATCTCTCTCTAGAATATACTTCAGTATTCTCTGTAGGGTTTGGATTGGTGGTCACATATTCCCCCAGTTCCATCACTCCACGGAAGCTACTTGCCCTTTCTCTGATGGAGAACATTCTGTCTTTGTATTTCTGTTTATAATCTGGATATATTATATCTCATAATGGTCACACACATAATACATGTGATTTGTCTCATATATGTCATAAAGTTCATTGATGTCATCATCGTCACATATGTGTCATATGTGCCACATGTGATATTTTCATGACAAAAATAGGTCACATATATCTCACATACATTCCATACCTGTCAAAAATACCCAAAATGTCATAAAGATGACTTGTGTCCCAAATGTCATAAGAGTCACAGTGAACATACACATCACATATGTTATAATTTCACCTATGTCACATACATCACATATGTTGCACATGTCATATGTATTACACGTGACAGGTCCAAATGTCACGTATGTCCCCTATGTCACCATTATCATAAATGTCACATATGCCACATATTTCGAATACATCTCATATTCCATTTATGACATGCAAATGTCATACATACAATAAATGCCAGAAATGTAATAATAGTCACACATGTCACAAATGTCATAAGTTTCACAAATGCCATGTATGTCGCATCTGTCACAATTCTCGCCCTCTTTTTCTGCCTCAGTTCCGCTGAGTGATTTTCTGCCTTTTTTTGTCTACTTTTCTCCCTTGTCATTGTACAGGCCTCCCTCATTCAATCCTTTGTGCCACAGCTCCTTCAATCCTGGTAATTGTTTCATCTCTCTCTAGAATTTGTTCACTATTCTCTGTAGGGTTTGCATTGGTGGTCACATATTCCCCCAATTCCATCATGCCATGGAAGCAACTTGTACTTTCTCTGATGGAGAACATTCTCTCCTTGCATTTCTGTTTCTAATCTGGATATTTTATGTCTCATAAAAGTCACCCACATCACATATGTGATTGGTCTCATATATGTCATAAAGTTTAGACTGTCATAATGGTCTCATATGTGTCATACATGTCACATGATATATTTTCATCTCTATAATGGGTTATATATGTCACATATATATCACATACATGCCATATATGTCATAAATACCCCAAATGTCATAAAGGTGACTTATGTCACAAATGTCCTAAGAGTAACCAAGAACATACACATCACAAATGTTATAATTTCACCTATGTCCCATACATCACATATGTTGCACATGTCACATGTATTGAATGTGTCATGTCTAAATGTCACGTATGTCACCTATGTCACCATTATCATAAATGTCACATATGCCACATATGTCACATGCACCACATATGCCATTTATGCCATTCAAATATCATATATGCGATAAATGCCACAAATGTAATAAATGTCATAGGTGTCACAAATGTCACTTATATCGCATCTATCACAATTCTCACCCTCATTTTCAGCCTCAGTTCTGCTATGTGATGTTCCACCATTGTCTACTTTTCTCCCTTGTCATTGTACCGGTCTCCCTCATTCAATCCTTTTTGGCACAGGTCCTTCAGTCCTGGAAATTGTTTTATCTCTCTCTAGAATATAGTTCAGTATTCTCTTAGGTTTGGATTTGTGGTCACATATTCCCCCAGTTCCATCATTCCATGGAAGCAACTTGCACTTTCTCTGATGGAGAACATTCTCTCTTTGTATTTCTGTTTGCAATCTGGGTATTTTATATCTCATAAAGGTCACACCCATCACATATGTGATTGGTCTCATATATGTCATAAGGTTCATACATGTCATAATGGTCACATATGTGTCATATGTGCCATGTGTGATATTTTCATGTCAAAAATAGGTCATAGATGTGACATATATATCACACACATGCCATACATTTCATAAATACCCAAAATGTCATAAAGGTGACCTATGTCACAAATGTCATAACAGTAGCAGAGAACATACATGTCACATATGTAATAATTTCACTTATGTCACATACATCACATATGTTGAAGATGTCAAGCAAGTTTTCTGAGAAATAGGTGGCCCAATTTCTTGTCAACTTCCTCTGTTCTGTAGAATCACTTATTACTTATCTGTTATGACTAATGTCATAAACCAAATATTTATATTATTTTGATATTTAACAAAGCCTCCATCTTTTCTCTCATAGTCTTCAATACCAAGCCTCCTTTAAATTTCACGTCATTTCACATTCACATAAATGTTTAGAACTGACTTGGCAATGACATAAAAATGTATTTATTGTGTGGAGGAAGTTATTATTCCAACACAAGTTTAATGAAATCAAGGTTAACCCTAGGTTTTGCATAGCCATCATTTTTTTTGCAAGACACTTGTTTATTTAATCAGTTTCACATAAAAATATTTACAATAAGGACTGTACTACAAAATTCTCCGAGCAGAAAAAAATCACCAGGTAGAGCAAGTGTGTTAATTTTCTCCCTTGTGTTGAAACAAAATATCTGACACCCAAAGTTACAAAAGGGAAGGTTTATTTTTTAAAAGTTGAAGGTTTCAGTCCATACTCTGTGGGCTCCAAGTCAAGATGGCATGGCTGAGGGGCAAGCATTAATGTTTCCCCCAAACTACAAGAGCAAAAAGGACAACAGAAGAAAGATATTCCTTCTTCTCACCCTTACGCTGTGTGTCACATGAGGCTTGGGCAGCCACCTTAACACAAACCATTACATTCCATCCCTGGCCTCCAAAGACTGATGCACATGCCTTATGCAAAATATATTGAGTCCAAATCCAAGAATTGCCAAAGTCCTAACAGTTTCAGCATTGCTGAAAAGTCTAAGTCCCAAGTCTCCTCTGAGATCTAAGGCAAATTTTCAGCTCCAAGTCCCTGTACAAGTAAAGACAAAGTTAAATGCTTCCAACATACAATGGCACAAGTTAAATATTCCCATTCCAAAGGTAAAAAACAGAGGGATAGAAAGCATTGGTACCAAACCAAGTCCAAAATCAAGCAGAGAAAACATTAAGGCCTGGAATTCCATGTTCTGCATCTAAGCAACCTGGTTGTGAGCTCCAAAAGGCTTGATTGATTCCATCCCCATTCCACTTTCAGGAGTTTTCACTTCCCACAGCTTCTCTCTTAAACACATTCTTCTCAGTATTTGCTGCTTTTCTTGGATGATCCACCTTTCTGGCTTTTCTAAAGTCCTGGAGACTTGGGACTTAGACTTTTCAGCAATGCTGAAACTGTTAGGACTTTGGCAATTCTTGGACTTGGACTCAATATGTTTGGAATAAAGCATGTGCATGAGTCTTTGTGGGTCCAGGGGTGGAATGCAATGATTTGTGTTAAGGTGCTGCCCAATCCTCATGCAATCGTGTACATGGCTGAATCTAGCATTTGTGATCTGTTTATGTCTAGTGCTGGGATTGTCAATATGAATGCTGCATCCACCCAGGGGCAGAACTGACATTCAGTGGAAGGATAAGAAGGACTGTCTCTCTTCTTTTGCCCTTTTTCCTCTTGTAGTTTGGGGCCTACATGAATAGCTGCCCCTCAGTCATGCCATCTTGCGTTGGAGCCCACAGAGTATGGACTGAAACCTCCAACTTCTAAGAAATAAACCTTCCCTTTTGTAACTTTGGGTGTCAGATATTTTGTTTCAACACAAGGGTGAAAATTGACAAACACAATTACTCTACCTGGTGATTTTTTTCTGTTCTGAGAATTTTGTAGTACAGTCCTTATTGTAAATATTTTTATGTGAAAATTATTACATAAACAAAGGTCTTGCAAAAAAAATTTGATGGCCATACAAAACTTAGGATTGGTCTTGATTTCACCAAAAATAATTTAGTTTTGAAATAATAACTTCCTTTCACTACAATAAATATGTTTTTATGATCATTGCCAAGTCAGTTCTAAACATTTATGTGAATGTGAAATGATGTGAAATTTAAAGGAGCCTTGGTATTGAAGACTATGAGAGTAAAGATGGAGGCTTTGTTAAATATCAAAATAATTTAAATATCTGGTTTATGACATTTGTCATAGCAGATAAGTAATAAGTGATTCTACAGAACAGAAGAAGTTGACAAGAAATTGGGCCACCTGTTTCTCAGAAAACTTGCTGCAAATGTTGTGATTTAATAGTGATGATAATAGAATTGTAAGTCAGTGAGAAAAGGTGGAATGTGGACCAAATTCTGGAAAATGGCAATTCCCTCTGTCATAGCTTCCAGCAGCTCCTTGATGTGACTCTCTTAATCTTCTCATTTTTCTTTTCTGATTTGAGTTTCCTAAATATTATTCTTTCAGAATCTGACAAAAGTAATGTTCTTATAGTACATTTCTTATTCTATGTAAAAAGTAATTTCTTATTCTATGTAAAAGTAATGTTCTTATAGTGCATTTCTTATTCTATGTAATAATTTATTTCCCTTTTATTCAATTCTGTTCCTTTTATGAAAAGAGAAAACAAAACACTAACCAAGCAGCATATAGAAAACAGTAGAAGATGGTACATGTGGGTTGAAGTGACAGTTAGACTTTCAGAAAGTTTTGCTAAAAGTCTGACTCTGAGTAACATTATATTAATATCACTTTCATCAATGCAAGATGGTATTTGTGGGCTGAGGATTTATCTCAGAGGCAAAAGTGACTGTCTAGCTAGTATGAAGTTATGAGATCCTGAGTTTGATCCCTGGTACAAAAAAATGATTTTTAGGTCAGTACACACATGTAAAATTTCAATACAAATGACATAACAGTACTTCTCTCTTAATTTTCTACATAAATGAAGTGATGGTCATTTTAGCCTTTAACTTTCTTTATGACTAAATTCAGTTCTGCATTTCACTTTGTAGTGTGGAATAGATGTAAAAGCAGGAAGGAAATAATGCTGAAAGTCTGTACAAAACAGCAAATCATTGGACCTGGTCCTTTCAGAAGGAGCCTGATGTGTGAAGTCCAAGTTTTCCCTCAAGCTTACATCATATTGCTGTGCTCTCTGCAATAGACATACCCCCATGTCTTATTTTTGGGTAAAATGAAAAGAGAAAATTTATTCTTACAAGGTGTGCTTTTATTTTAAAGTAACAGAATATCAAAATCAGTTTCTGAGACAAAAACATAATGTTGCATCAATAAGTCTTTTCTTGTGTAGACGTAGGTGCTGTTTTTTAATAAGCACTCTTTTCTGCTCCCATGCTGTTCATATTGCCCTCAATTAGAATCCAGTTTTTACTTGTGATAAAAATACAAGCCTGGATTCTGCAAAGAGTCAATGTATTTTCTTGCTGTATATATTCTCTGTTTTTGAACATAATGAGAACTGAAAACTTGAAACAAAATGTCAGGAAAAGTTGCATAGTTAAATAAGAAAAAAAAGATTGTTCCTTATTTGTAAGTTTATTTTTGTTTGTTTGTTTGTTTCATGCCTGAGTAACTACTTTGAAAAAGTGGTCCATTATTATAATAACAATTGTTATTATCCTATTATCTGTTTATGAAACTGTTTTATTTTTTCATAAAAATTTTAAAAAATAAGCAAAATTTTAAAAAACATGCAAACTCACTAACAAAGAAGTAAAAGATCTCTAATTGTCTGGGGACATAAATTTTTTGTCAATTTTTTAATGCTATTTATTTATTTATTTATTTTGTACCATGAATCAGACTCGGAATCTTGCACTTGCTAGGTGCTTTTGCCACTGAGCAATGCCCCCAGCTTCAATAACTCTTGAGCAAGTCAACACACAATAATTCATGGTGAAAATCATGAAAATAGAAAATTTACAGGCTTGGGAATGTAACTAAGAAGTAATTTCACAGATTCAGTACCTATTAGGAAGTCCTTCAAATTGTAGCTGAAAGTCAAGGAGGAAATTTGGTTTCGTGTTTTCTTTTGCTCAGCCCATGTTGAAAGTAATATATAAGCTGCACCCCTGTCCCTTTCTCTAACTTCATTGTCAGGGATGTTTTCCTCTGTCTCTCAGGTGAAGGAAAGACTGGACACAGTAAGATATGTGGACCACATTGAAGGGATGTGGAGAAAAGGGGGTGGCCGGCACCAGGACTTGCCTGAAACAGACTTGTTATGAGATTTTTCTTCCATAGTTTTACAATTTTCTCAGAGAATTTTATATTGTGGTGTGGAGCTTAACATGTTAACACACTCATGGTGTTAACATGTAACACCATGTTAACACATGTAGCACGGTGTTAACATGTTAACACACTCACGGTGTTAACATGTAACACCATGAGTATGTGATCAGGCTACTATGTTTAATATTGTGTGTGGGCCACTCCAAAATTGCTCACTTGAGCTAGAAATAGACTCCTTACATTTAATGGGGAATTAGCTATACTCAATGGTATGTAGGTAAATAAAATAATATAAATGGTCAATAAATGGCAAAAGTTATTTTTAAATAAATCTAATTTATGGGCTGGGGATTTAACTCAGTGGCATAAGCACCTGTCTTTTAAGTGCACAGTCATGAGTTCAATCCCCGATACCAAAAAAAAAAAATCTAATTTACTATTCATTCAAATACAACAATTTAGACCCATCATCAGAATTTTGTCTTTAAATTAAATCCAAAAAATTTGGAAATGAAACAAAGGCACATTTTGTCTAGATTTCAACATAATACTGTTTTTTCTAAATGCATATTTTGTTTATCCTTTAATGCTTTTCTTAGGTTTAACGTTACCAAGTAGAATTTTATGAGGTTATATGAGTACAGGAATGTGATATGATATTTTATGAGGTTATCCTGACACAAGAATATGGTAAATTTAAACACAGGTGTATTATGCACAATAATTGATGTAGAATGCTGTTATTTTCTAAATAAGTCAGGCATAATCAAAGGACAAGTAAAAAAGCTCAGAAAACTTGCAACTGAACTAGGGAAATGACACACTGTCTGTAATTTCCCTACCTGTTCCTCCTGGTGATCCACATTGGACACATGGCCCCTACATTAATGCCTCTTCTAGGACCCCTAATCACCATTATCTTTTGTTTTTTGCTCTTATCCCTTGTGCCCTCAAGCTCCATTCAGGATTCCCCAATCTCCAACCCGCACACACTAACACACAGCAATAATCCATCACTGTCAGCTAACCAGGCCCTTCCCCCAAAATGTAATCTTTATAAGCAACTCCCAATTGTTTGTGCAGTGAGAGAGCTCCCACATTTTCAGTGTGTGTGTGTGTGTGTGTGTGTGTGTCTTCCATGACCACATTAAAGGCCTTTCTTTATCTTTTTTCCTGTTATTTCTGCATCACTTAGATTAAGTGCCCCCCCAAAATCACTTAGATTGACTCAAGAGACAATAGTCACCCCTGAAATATGTTGACATTGGCTTTAGCAAGTGTAAAACTTGAGGCTATAAAACAATCCCTTGTTCTCTATGGCCAGTTATACACAGGCCTGTGAGAAAGAAACTCCTTCATCAGAAAAAGAAAAACATGTATTGATTTCATTAGTGGTACAATTATGAGACAAACAAATTCCAAAGAATCACCAATATACATTTCATGGAATTGTTTGTTGTATGCTTGCTTCCTATATTTACTTTTCATTTGTGGATTTTGATTGCGCAGTGTCTTGATAAGTGTAAGCCACAAGGAAATTGGCTTGAAGCAATATTTTAAAATAAAGTCCCAAGCAAGGAAGAGATGGCAGAGTAGCAGAAACTCTGATAAAGTTTAATAAGCTTTGTAACCTTGCTCAATGAGATAAGGAAGAAGAGATGGGGGATAGTACTTCTCAGGAAAAGGAAAAGATTTTTTGTAAATTCTATTTTACAACATCTGATATTTTTAATTGAACCATAAATAGCTATCCCTGCCTTCTCAGGTCAGAGAAACTTTGCTGCATCACAGGTTGAAACTTCTGATGCTCCGGGAGTAGTGCTTTAAGAGGAATTTTCTCTAGTTAAAAGTACATGGTCTATGCTGCTCATCTCCTCTCAATATTCCAGGAATTGAGCTGTTATAGTTTAAAGCTGCCTAAGTTAGATAAGGACAAGGATTGAGCTGACTAGAAATCCAGGTTGTGAGATAAAAACAGCCCCCTCTCCTGACCAAGGAATTTACAGAATGTACCTTTCCTACACATCTGCTGCTCATACTAGGAAGCACCCTCCGCCACCCAACTCTAGACCTTCCTATGGTCGTCTCCTCCAATAAATGTAAAAAGCCATTTAAACTAACCAATGCCATCTGCTTCTGTGACCACACTTGCAAAGACCCCTCCTCCCTTTGTTCTATAGCTTAAAAGCCCTGCTCCAGCTCAACTCGGGGCTCTCTGTTCCTGCGTGTTCAGTGAGCCCCACGCCTGCTTGGACAATAAAGACCCCTTGCCAATTGCATGAGAAGGCGTCTGGTGGGGTCTTCCTACACACGGTGGGCATCTTGACCCCCACATTTGGAGGTGCCACCAATATTGGCGGGATTGCCCCCTGCATTGGGAGACTTCAACAGCCACCTCTCGGGGTAAGTACGGCCATCTCTCTCTCTCTCTTTCTGTCTCTCTTTGTCTTACTTTCACGTTGCAATCACTAGTTTTGTTGTGACTGGCAACAAGACATGTGAGCTCTTGGTCCAAGTGACTTGCCTCTGGGCTTCTGTGTCACAAGTCACTTCCCCAGGGGATGCCCTGGGGATCATAGGCTCTCTGAGTCTATTTTGTGGTGGGGTCACCATTAGTCGTTCCTCAGAAGGGGAAGTTTTGCACGCCGGCATTTGTCTATTTGTCATCTTGGTCTTAGTGTTCATCTGTCTTTGTTTGTTCAGCACCACTAACCTTATTTTGTTCCACAGCACCCACCATGGGACAAATAACATCTACCCCTCTCTCTCTCACTCTAGATCATTGGTCAGAAATACGAGAGAGGGCTCATAATCTTTATTTGTCAAAAAAGGTAAATGGCAGACATTCTGCTAGTCAGAGTGGCCTACATTCCAGGTGGGATGGCCACCAGAGGGGACTTTCCACCTCCCACTTATCCAGGAAGTTAAGAGTATAGTCTTCTGTCCTAGGGGACAGGGATATCCTGACCAACAACCTTACATTGTGGTGTGACAAGACTTATGTGAAGATCTCCCAAAATGGGTAAGCCCCTTATAACTCCAGCTTTACCAGAGCCCGTCACTCTCTTACCTGTAAAAGCTCAACCTGATCCATCCCCAACCCCCAATCTCTACCCCTCTCTCCCTCCTCCAGTTTTGCCCGAGTCACAGTCCGAACTTAATCCTATTGGACTCCGAGGCTCCTCCTCCCCCTTACCCCTCTCTACTCTCTGCTCCAACCCAAGCGACTGCTGCACCCCCCTCCTACTCCAGTCCCTTTGGGGGTGGGGGTGGGGCAGCGTGGGGCCGAGACAGAGAGGGGGTGGGGAGGACCCCACTCCAACTCCGCAAACACTGGCAACCTGCGCAAGCCTGGCGAACCCCTCTTCACCCTTTACTCTCTATATTGGGAAAAAAAACACAGCTACTTGATTTCATTGTGGAGGGAGGTTGCTAAAAGTTCTTTTGCTTACATCTGTGGGGGCCAAACAGCCACTACTGATGTAGGGAAATTAAAATCCCAACCTACTATGTTGGGTACGATTTCATGTTCTATAAAATCTTAGGATGGATTTTAGGAACAATGGAGGTTAAAAATAAGATGTATTTATTGAGAGAATAAAAGATTCTGTCTCAGAGAGGGATAAAAGGGAACCTGAGTGGGTTGCCAAGGACTCTCTCTTTTCTAGGGACTTTTAGAGAGTAAAGTCCTAAAGTGAGGTGGGCTCAGGTTAGGGAAAACTGATGTGAAAGAACTACCTGTTCCAAAAAAAAAA
>PVLA01018537.1:0-14300 GCA_004027455.1 Hydrochoerus hydrochaeris
GCCATGACTGTTAGACCACCGCCATGACTGTTAGACCACCGCCATGACTGCTAGACCACCGCCACGACCATACAGTAATTTATTCTAGGGAAAAACTCTTTCAGTCCTCATTTCTTATTGTCAAGAAGCCCAGATCCTTTACCTTTCAGTTTTTAAAGAAGTCCACATTAAAAAGAAATACCATCTATCAAGTTCACTATATCTCCATAGCTTGACTTAATTCTTTAGTTTTGTTTGCCATAACAGAAAAACTAAATAATTCTGAAATGTGTTGAGCAAACACACATCATACACTATTGAAACATGAGAAATACAGTATTAAAAAAAAGGGAGAACCAGAGAACTGAAGCTAACTGTATCATTAGTAGGATTTGTTGTATTTATATATCTGTTACATAGCTGCTCTTTACTTGGGACCTGTAGAAATTTCCCTGAGGTGACAGAAATATTCTATATCTGTGATATGCAGCTGTATAGCTGGATACCCACATGTAGCCACTGCATTTTCAAAATGTTGCTACCTTGATTGAGAAACTGAATTTTTAGTTTTAGTAAATTTTGATTAACTGATATTTAAAAGCTACAGGTGGTTAATAATGGCACTACTGGACAGTGCAGATGGATACAAGCTATTTTAATCTAAATAGGAAAATCTGTGGGGGAATGAAGACTCATTTCCTGGCTAGGTAAATCCACCTAAAAATAATACATTCATTTGTAAAGAAAAAATACTTCCTATGCTTAGGTTTGTTTATTGAGAAAGGAACAGGGGACTGAAAATGTAGAAAATTAATTATATTGTTTCCTTCCCAGTGATTTTACTCTAAATATACTTCGGTAGAATAGATTAAAAATAAGACAGGCATGTACTAATGTATACTCATGTTTACGTATTACAGTTCATGTTATTAAGCATTAGAATATTAAAAATTTTTCATTTCTTTTCCTATTTCTCTCTTTTTAAAATATGAACAGATGAAACATTGTCAAACTAAGTAAATTGGCAAAATTATATATATTTAAGGCTATACAATGTGTTTTGGTTTATGTATATGTTAGGATTTTGCCATGTAGCTCAGGCTGGCCTTGACTTCATTGTGATTCTCACTACCAAGATTACAGGCATTGTCAGCATGCCCAAACCATGTTGATTTTAAAAACCAATTATGTTAAACAAATCATAAAGTTTACCACCTTAACCATGTAAAATGTACTGTATGATAGCATTAACTACATGAATTGTTGTATAGCTATACATATTGATGGTCAATGCATCCTTAGAAATTTTCATTTTAAAAACTTAAACTCATACCTATTAAACAACATTGGATTTCCCTGATAAGTAGCTTATCATATGCTTCTTACCCATTTATATCAGTTTGAGAGAAATATCTGTTCAATTCTCTTGTTCAATTTTCACTCTGTTGTTGGGTTATGGGAGTTCTCTCTATCTCCTGAATATTAAACCCTTATTCCATATGTCACTTAGAAGTATTTTTCCCATTCCATATGTTGTCTCTTCATTTGATTGTCTCCATTCCTCAACATAAGTTTTTCTTTTTTTTTTTTTGTACCAGGGATTGAACTCACTACCTCACACTTGCCAGACGCTTACGCCACTGAGCTAAATCCCCGGCTCCTCAGCAGAAGTTTTTAAACTGATGTAATCACATTTGTTTTTAGTGTCATGGTCAAGAATGACATGGCACTCTTCCCTTTTGCTTGGTTTTTTGTTTTTAGAGTTTCAGGTTTTATATCCCTAATCAACTTTGAGTTCATTTCTTGTATGTGTTATAAGGTAAAGGTACAACTTGATTTTTTTGGCATTGGCTGTCCACTTTCTCCAACGCTATCTGTTTAAGAGATGATTTCTTACCTTGAATAACCTTGGCACCTTTGATGAAGATTATTTGGGCCTTTCTGAGACCGTATGATGGAAGGCTTGTTTTCAGGCTCTGTATTCAGGTCTATTGATTTATATCTCTGTCTGTATGACATATGGTTTTGCCTTCTGTGGCTGCGATGAGCAGATAGTTTGTGTCCTTGCAAACTCTTAAACTGCAGCCCTCATTCTTGGAGATAGTATTGGTGGTAGAGTTGATACGTTTAAAGCAGTTGGTAAGATGGGTCCCCACCCAGACAGGCGTCCTGGAAACAGAGGCGAAACAGCAGAGGTTCTTCCTTCACGGGCGAACAGAAGCACGGATGAGACACGCCTAAGGTCTGCATCCTACAGAGGCAGCCCTCCTGGGGGACCAAATGAACTGCACTGTGACCTTAGAAATTCCAACCTCTAGAACCCTGAGGAAATCACTTCTTGCTTTTTAAGTCACTTGGTCTGTGGAGTTTTGTTATAGCAGCCCAAACAGCCTAAAACTGAAACTAGAAATCACAAGTGTGAGGCCTTCAGTTTTGCTATTATTATGATTCAAGACTGTTTGGTGATTCACAATCCAAGATTCCAGACGTATTTTAGGACGGTTTTCATATTCCTACTGTCTGTTCAGTACTTTGCTAGGGATTGCCTTAGATACGTAGTTATCTTTGGTAGGATAGACATTTTAGAAGTACTGTATTCCATGAATTCATGATATCTTTTTATCTTATTTATGACTTCTTGGATTTATTTCTGCAGTATTTTATAATTTTCAGAGCACACCTTCTTTCACCTTCTTGCTTCAGTTATTCCTAAGTATTTTTTATTTCTGATGCTATTTTAAATGAATTTTTTAAAAAATATTTATTTTCAGTTTAATAGTTTGCTAATACATATTGCAGTCCATAATGATCACAATCTTTTGGCATGTCAGTGCATGTACATATCTCAATTCTGTTTCTCATTCTCTTCACCTGTCTTCCCTGAAAGAAGATCTACTTCCCTACTTCCTATTATTTATCTTTTATTTTGCTATTTACTCATATTTTGCATTTCTCATATAAGACAAACCATGCAGTGTTTAGAAATGTTGGTATGTTGATTTCATACCCTACTACGTTGTTGAATCCCTTTATTAGTTATTATAGTACTTGTGTGTGTTTTGTGATTTTGAGAGTAATGTAAGACCATGTCCTCTGTGAGCTGAGAACATTTTAATTTCTCTCTTCTTAGTGGGTTGTGCATTCACTTTCTTGTCTAATTCTGTCAGCTTGCTCTTCTGAGCTTTGTAGAGCACAAGTGGTAAGAGTGGGTTTCCTTATGTTCGCCCTGATTTTAGGAAAGGTTTTCAGGTTTTCACCAGTGAGTACATTTTAGCTGTTGGTTTGTCAGAAGGTCTTTCTTGTGTTGCTGTAGTGTTACCCTGTGCTTAGTTCCTCGAGTGTTTCTGTCATCAAAGGTACAAACTGTTGGTGTTTAAGACAGAGGAAGTTCCATGAAAGAAGGAATTGCTGGTCTTGAGAATGGTAAGGAGACAGGAAGAAGATCCTTCCATAGAGTTTTCAGACAGGAATTCAGCCCTTGGCCGAAACCTTGATTTTAGCCTCTTTAAACTATGTTGAGCTTCTGACTCATAAAACTGTACAATAGCTTTGTGTTTCCAAGGTACAAAATTTGATGTGATTTATTATATTAGAAGTAGAAATCCAATATATTATGTGTAGCTACATGTTGGAAGTTTTCTTCCAATGAGCAGATTTGTGTATAATGCCTTGTGCTTTGCAGTTTCCAAAGCATCATTTGCGTCCATCTACCTATCATTCAATTAGCCAAGCAATTATAATCTTTCTTGCTTTGATTTTTGCTGAGCTTTGGGGAAATAAGGCAAATAAAATCATATTAATTTCCTGTACTGTGAGATGTTTTCTTTTATCCCTTTTCTAGGTAAAAATTAGTGAATAAGTTCTGACCAATTCAATGACTTGTTCAAGGTAACACAAATAATTTTTCTCATTTCAAACTCCACTGGAAACACCTGGACAGCTGTTCTGTTGTAACTTGAAATTCCATTGTCGATTTCTATTTTTTATATGAATAGAAGTAAACCCCTTTGCCTTTTAAATTTATGTTTTCTGTTAAATAAATGCTTAGGTGAATAGTACAAGGTACCATTAGGTGAATAGTGCAAGGTAGAAGGATGGGGTGAAACTCCTTGATTTGTTTGGAAGAAAATGTGTCCAAGTAAATATTTCAGCTGTGCCTATTATTTGGGACATCAGGATATTCTGGGATATATGTGTGTTACTTTTAATGAGCATGGAATCTAGCAAATAACCATTACTAGGAAGTGGTATCAGTGTTATTAAGTGCATGAAATAGTTATGCTAGGAGACAGGCTATGGTCATAAAGAATGCTGACCTTAAGTATCATCTGCTTATTATCTCGTTTGCTGAAAAGTTATTTTGTATCATTACAATTCTACAGATGTTTCACAGATGTCTTTAAGGATATATTTCTGTGGCTTGTTATTAAGTTAACTTCTGTGCTCTATGGCAGATTACCATAGCATATTAATGAGGACATTATGGAATTGTAAATAAATATGTTTGTAGCAGTCAAGATGAAGAACAGAACTATAAAAGTGGTTGTAGAAATCTAATTAACATTTGAACAGTTAAAAGCTTTCTGCCTTGATACCATGAGAATGATCTCGGTCAGTAGATAAAATGAAGAATTCTCAAGTGGGCTTAAGAGCGGATGAACCACTGCCATCAATATTTAACGGGATGTGTCAGATTTTACCACCATTTGAAAGGATGCAAATAGGGGTTACCAGAGAAATCACCTTGACAGAAAACGACACAAAGATGCAATACAAACTATCCTTCGAGCAGCCCGGCAGGGGTTCCTTGATGTCCAACTGTTTGCTTTTCATGTATTCTCTTGGTAGTGTGAGGAAATTAAAATGCGTGTGTATATGAGTGCACATGTGTGCCTGATCTAACATGAGGATTACAGGAACAGTGGGGATATTTTACAGGCAGGTATATTCTTATTGCTTTGTGTCATAATTACTCTTTGATAAAGCAATGAATGTGCAAGTTATTTATAACAGCATCGCTCAGAGCTGCACTAGCCAAAGACATAGCAACCTCAGAGATACTTTGCCTACCTAAATTTAATGTTGGCTTACATTTTAGTGACAATGTCCTTTTGTATCATAGCTCTGGGATATTTAACTATTGTATTTTAGAAGATTGATCTTGTCCCAGTTAGACCAATTTCCTTCTCAAACACAATTTTCTGGGTTTTTCTAAAGTTTTTTTTTTAAACTTTAAAAAATCAGTCACACATAGTCTCCTGTATTCTGCACAAAACTACAAGGGGATCACACTTATTTCTTGGAATTTTACTGTAAATAAAAGATGCTATTACAAATTTTCCTGCCCATTAAAAATGGGTAGGATCAGAATATGGTATGAAAAAAGAAATCTAAAAAGGAATCATTAGTTGTTGAACCAGAAGGGAAACAGAAACAATGGTTGGCACAAATGTAAAACATCATCATGGTTATCTGAAAAGATAAAGAGAAAAGTCTGGCACCCTTTTTTTCCTGCTTTGATTTATATTTGAATGGAATGAACATTATTTAAATTAAATATAAGCATTATTCAATAAGTAAAGCAAAAGAAAACTCCCAAATTCTCCCTTACATTCAGTTAAGAGACACAGACAAATGTAAATGCAGGAGAAAGCGCTGGCAGTAGAGACAAAGGAAAATAAACGTGAGGGAGGAGACAGGACCACAGGGAGATGCTGCAGAATTAGAGAGAGGAGGGCAGGGGGAAGCAGAATAAATGAAGGCGGGCGCCTTCCCAGCGGCCCCTAAAATATTTTCCAGATTTTAAGAGGCTTTCCATTCTTCAGAGCTATTTAAAACTTACATCAAGGAGTCCGAGCGAAAGAAGCTGGGGCATCTTTTGACAGCCTTGAGCACTTTGTTCCTCTTCTGTCACTTGGGCTTTACTGGGGTAAGTGTGGCCCTCAGCCTCAGTCCCACTGTTCGGGAAACGCCTAAATCATTTTTAATCTCAATTCAGAGTTTCTAAGCACAATGGATTGAAATACACAAAGAGGAAACTACAAAGAAAAACTGACAAACTCACAGTCACAGAAAGGAGTTTAATACAGTTCTCCCCACAGAACAGAAGAGATAGAATTGACATAAGAATAGGGAATTTGAATAAGCCATTGAGATCTTGATTTGATAAATATGGGCAGGAGCTTGGTCTAGCACAGAGGCTAGACATTGTTTCGAAGTACACAGAGGCTCTTTTCAAAATTCCCTGGACTTCACTCGAAACCTCAGCAAATTTCAAAAATACCAATGGCTTATATACAATATTCTTAATGACAATGTAATAGTATTTTAGAGACAATAACTTTAAACATTTTCTCCTGTTCCTTATGGATGGTGAGATTTTTGAAAGAGAATGCTTGGAAGCAATCTATGAGTTAAAGAGGAAATTAATTAGAAATCAGAAAGATTTAAGCATTGTATATCAAAATTTAGGGGATTCCATGGATCTTAGAAGCATTGATTAGCTAAATTTCTATACTATGCTACTGTAAATGTTTAAAAATAAAATGTATCCCTAAATTAAAAAGCCATAAAAACAACAGAGAAATTAAATATTTAGCAGGTAGTAAATTAAAGAAATGGAAACAAAATTAATGAAATAGGAGAAGGACCCTATCAAAAAAAAATCATTAACAAAATTCAAGTTTCCAGAAAAAAAAATGATTGAATTGATTGAAAAAGTGAAATGGTACAGGCCCAAATATAGAGTACAACTACTGAAAAGGAGACAGATATAATTTCAAATATAAGTAGAGATTTGATAATACCATAGATGTCTAGTAAGAAACTTGATGCCTATACATTTCACATCACAGAAGATGTATAAACATGTTAGGAGAAATCCAAACATGTTTTGAAAAATATAAACAAACAATAGTAACTCAAGGGGAAATTGATATGAAAAAATAAGGGATTAAAGTTGCAAAAGTCTCTCACTTGCCTATCTGGCCACTCAGATAGTTCTTTGGAGGCTTGGTTATTATTACTAATATTTAATAATATAGGCATAGAATATTATGCAAACTTCCATTGCAAAGAAGAAAGCTAATACACTTATTAGGTTAATACGTTTAATGATTAGTATCCATGTTGGCAACAGACTTTTGGAGGCACAAAACAAATCAATGAGTGACTACTGAACCAGCATATTTGTGAAAGATGAAATGTAAGCCTGCGAGGAAGAAATCTAAGAAGCAAGCCAATTCGAAAAAGTGAACCTTAAAAATCCCAGAAATTGGGGTCACCAGACATCCATGAAGCTGCAAAAATCTGTCAAACAAAAAGAATAAATAGGAGCCAAAATGTACAATAGATACTGTAAAAGTGAAAGGGTTAGAAACTGCTCAAAAGGAAAGGACTATTGGGATGGGGGAAAGGAGAAAAGAAAGAAAGGAAAAGATTATATATGCAAACATATATATATACACAAGGTACATAAGTGTACTAATAATCTCTATTAGATCATGAAAAAGAATGTTTTGTGCTTTCATTGACCATTTTTTCATGCCTGGGTCTTATAATCTGAGCCACTACTTTAAAGATAACAATAGGTAATATATTTATTAATCATTGTTAATTTATTATTCTGTTTTGAAATTCTGTATCATTTTTATTCCTTTTTCATTTCACAGTTTAAAAAAAGCCTATTATAAAAAAAATAAATTAAAAAAGCCTATTTAGGAAGCAAAGCCACCTGTCACCCCTCGTGCTCAGCACAGCAGCCTGCCTAGCTTTCTTGCACAACTGAGGCAGACTGGAGTTTGCTTGAAATGTGATTCAACTAGAAACCATCTCTGCCCCGCAGGTTTCCCTAAAGGATCGATGGGCATTATTAAAATGAGGAATTGCATGTGAGGGTCAGGCTTTCTTTGTCCGTTTTGCTCAGAAAATACTGTCAGATAGCTTGATTTGCCTCAGGGTGGAAGACAGGAAGCATTATTGAAAGGGAAACTGCTGCATAATGCACACATGTTGTGTGTGTATGTGTATCACGTGCATGTGCTCACACCTGTTCATACATGTGTGCATATTTAGATGTATGTGTATAATGTATTCACTGTACGCTACACATTAAATATTAATTCAATTTTTTGGTGTGTTTTATTTTAAGGAGGGTAAAATTAAACAGAACTAAACAGAACAAAACAGATCATAAGAAAACAATGTAAGAGACACAGATTTCAAAGCAAGACAACCGGAGAGCTTCACTGTCGATCACATTGTCTCTTGTTTTCTTCTGACTAGTTATCCATAGCTTCACATACAATGAATTCATGCAAAGCAAAATAGTATAAAACTGATCTAAACAGGATGATGAAGGCATTTTAGGTCTTCAAGACCAGACAATAAGGAAGTCAACAACGGCTGCTAGAGTGTCTCTCATTCTCTTCAACATACCTTCATGTATGTTGAAATTAAACAAAACAAATCACTCTGAACAAAGAATAGTAGCATTGCTGGATTTCACAGCATGACGCTATGGAATCAGCACTGGGTACTGTATTGTCTCTTTTTCTTCAAAGTAGCTGTTCATTGCATCGTGCATAATATTATCGATTCTCATAAACTTTTTAGAAGTTCTATGCATGCATGAGTCTCTGCATGTATACCTATGCTAACTGTATTAGTGGGGAAAAAAAACAAGACAAGACAAAACAAAACAAATTCCTAGAAAAACACGAAACAAAAAAGACATCTAAACAACAATAGCAAAGAGCCCAGAACACTGACCATATAGGCCTTCAAAACAAGGTGGTAGGTGCGTAACTAGGGTTATTATTTTACATAATGATCTTCAAGAGCTCCTCAGATTGCCATACAATAATATGCACAATTGTTCCAGTCCTATGAATAATTAACTCAATTTTTATCTGAGAACCAGTTTGGATGAAAAAATGAAGCAAGTAGTCTACAGATTAGATATTCTGACTTGTGACAAAATGTGGGATGTAATTTAATTGATCCTAAATAAATGTGAGGGAAATTATTCATTTATTTTTTCCAATAGATAAATACTGAACATATACTGTATGCAAATTCTTCAAAAATTTGGCTGGCCTTGCTGTTTTAAGGAATGAAAGACATGACCTCAGAAAACAGGGAAAACTGGTCATTGACTTCATTATTATCTTTCTGAGAACTGGTTACAATGATTATTGTACGTTCTGGGAAATTCAGCATCACCCACAACATAGTGTAGTTCTGCTTCTAAGAAAAGGTAATGTAAAGAGAACAAATTATGGTTTTTCATGTGGCAATGTGGTTTTAACTAATGAGTTAGAAATTAAGTCATTTATTCCTCAAAGAACTTGATTTGAATCCAAGGAACTGCATTGATTTTAAAATTAGTACTTTTTATTTGTGATGAAATAGCATGGTATAGAATTCGAAATGAATCACAAATGTTATTTCACTGGTTTCTTGAAATAAAACTTTGAGGCGATTGGGGGAAATGGCATTATCTTTATTTGCAGATATTACAAGTTACGGTAGCACTTTTGAACATTGCTCTTGAAAGCGTGAGTCTCTGTCCTAGCTTGGGTCCTAGCTCAGTTGCAATTAACATTGTGGGCTTGGGGGAACATTTATTCTACTTGGACTTCAGGACTATCAAATGAGAGGCTTAAAATTGTGTTGTTTGTAGTATTCTTGTGTCTGTAATCTGACTAAGCAAACTGCATCAATGCAAAACTATTCTAACTGATCCCTAAATGCCAGTCAAAGTTTTGTTTACAGATTAAAAATTCTATAGTTTAGTTACTTCCTCCTTCGCTCCCTAGCTCAGACCTTTTACTTTTTCTCCTTCCTTCTTTACTTTCTTTGTTCCTGTCCAAAAATCAGATTTAATAGATCACAGAAACATAAATTCCAAGAGAGAGAGAGCAACTTCTTCTTTGACTGATTCAGCCAAAGATGGCATCATTTGCAAATTACAGGCTCATCAAATTTTCACCCTTAGACTCAACATGGTGACCAGCTCTTGGCTGGTGTCCTTTTGGTTTGTGAGGTAGCACTGGTAGTTCCCTAGACATATGAAAACATGGCTTTGTTCATCAGAAAGGAGAGATAGCTTTTTAGTATGTCTCTTTGTAGAAGTAACAAAATTCTTTCCACTAATACCCCCCTTTGCACTTTTTATGTGTCATTGACCAGAATTACTTCACATGTCCCTGCCTTATCACTGGCAAGGCAAATGGGATGATTGTGTATGAATGGGACTGTCCACCCCTTCCCTCTGGGACTTGGACTGGAGTTCTGTCTGCATGAGGAGCATGGCATTTTGAGGCATTTTAGGAGAATGGTGACTTTTCTTGCGGGATTAGCTTTCTTTCCTATGTAATTGTATCTTTAGATGTGAATGTGTAGATCTGAAAGTTCCATTCTCAATTTTTTTTTTTTGGGCCAGGAAATCTTTATTCATTTCTCAGCACATATCATGATAAGGAGGAATAAAACCAACCTAAGTCGGTACACTCGAGTTTAAGGAATATTTTACAAACGTTTTTGACATTTGTAACAATGCTTGCAATAAAAAAAGGCAGGCATATAAGAGCAATGAACAATAGGTCACTGAGTATCAACTTGGAATGGAGGCAAAAATGCTAGTTCTGAATGGATCTGGGTCACTAAGACATTATTTGAACTCGGCTGCCATGAAACCAGTTAGTAATTTGATAATGAAATTCAGTTTACAGATTCTGTGCCATGAAGATGTGAGAGTCCTCCACAGCAATGGATGTGGAAGTCTACTGTGAGTACAGCAGGAAGCAATGTGGGATTGTGGGCTTGATATCACCTCAGCGAGTATTTGTAGTGGAAATCTGAGTGGAATCAAAAGAGGGAACAAAGAGCCAAAAAACCCTTCTCTCAATGACTTAGGAATCTCAAGGGTGCATTGTATTTGTTGGGATTCTCCAGAGAAACAGAATCAACAGGAAAAGACCTTTCTTTCAGGAGTTGGCTCACGTTATTGTGTAGGTTTAAAAGTCTCACCACCTGCTGCCTGCAAGCTGGATCCAGGAGAGCTGACGGGGTAACTTAGTCCAAGTCTGAGGGCTCGGGCATCGCTGATGGTGTATTTCCCAGGCCAAGACCAAAAGCCTGAGGGACTGAGGAATACGGGGAGAGGAGAAACATACTAATGTTCATCCCAGAATTCAACAGCCCAAGACCCAGAGCGCTGATGTTCACAGGTGGAGCCGAAGACGGTGCCAGCTCAAGAATAACGAGGGTGAACTTGCATTTCCTGTAGGGTTTGATTCCATCTGGCCTCTCAGCCGCTTGGATGCAGCCTGCCTGCATTAGCTGGAGTAGTTCCCTTGGCTCTCTGTACCGATTCTAAGGCTAATCTGTTATGGAAACACCCTCAGAAGTACATTTGCAAATAATTTGTTTTTCAGCAGATGACTGGGCATCACTCAGCACAGTCAAGTTGACCCAAGAAATTAACCATCCCAGGTGTGAAATCTCCCAATGCATGAGTTAGAGACCACAGTAACTTCCATTCAGCCTTTTCTACTGTGCCTTACTGTAAATGCCGATACCTTCTCCCTCTGGATGTTCTCTCTCATTAATCTGTATTTTTAAATTGCTTTCCCTTCACTTCTGTGTTTTCCCCATTGTCTAAAACATTGTGAAGGTCATGATAAAGTCCTACACTCTGTATTCCTTATTCTGAGCCTTTAATTTAGTGGATACTCAGCATGTGAGAGAGTCTCACCACTCTCCATAGCTCTATCCATGAGCTGAATGGAGCCAGGAACATCACGGCCAGCACAACCAGCTTCATTTGAAATTTATTCTTGCAAGCCTCAGGAAGGGCTTTTAGGGGTGCTCAAGAAATCAATGGCTTTTTCTGTCAATTTACTGAGTAAAGGATTTTCTCTTTTCTGTTTTCTTAAGCTTCTAATACCCCCACTGCCTTTCCCTATTGGCTGATGACTTTTGTTTCGGACTTTACAGAGGAAAGAGAAGTAATGGAAGAGAATTTCCACTCCTACCCCGTGAGACACACCAAATTACCAGTATCCGTATGCTGAGCCTCCCTGTTATTTCAAAGCCCCATTTTATTTCTCTTCCATTTAGGTCGGGTTTCTTTCCACGTGTCACCAAATGTGAAACGGCCTCCTCATTACCTGTATTCATCCACCTGCTACAGTTTCCACAATCGATCATCCTTCCTTCTTAGCTCCTTCATTCTCTGGTTTCTGGAACTGAGCTCTCTGGTTCTTCTCTGCCTCACCTCAGGCTCCCAGCTGGGCCATCCTCTCTCCAACCTTAGGAAGTGAGGGTGTCCTTGGGCTGTGTCTTTTCTAAGAAGGTGCCTTATTCAAAGGCATGGTGCTTGTCTTAGTCAGCTGGGGATGACTATAACAGAATACAAAGAATAAACAACACAGGCTTAGTTACCCTGGTGCTAGGAGATAAGAAAACCAAAGTCAAGGCGGCTTAGATATGGTTCTTGATGAGGACTCTCCTATTAGCTGGGGGCAGCTGCTTTCTCACTGTCTTCCTGTGGTGGGGAGAGAGGGCTCTGGTCTTTCTTCCTCTTCTTAGAAAGCCACTGATTCATTCATGTAGGTCCCACCTTCATGTCCTCTTGTATACCTAATTATCTCTTTATACCTTCACATTAAGCTTTAACACTTCAATTTATAAATTTGACTGGGAAAACACATGCATTCAGTCCACGGTAACCACCATATGTAGAACTCCGGTGTGCAGTCAGATATTTAATTGCCTCTTTGAAATCTCCAAGGTGGCTCCTATTGATAGTTCACCCTTAGCAGCTACGTGCTTGATTCTTTCACAGCTCTAGATTGGTTCCTCCACACTCTGCCACACTGCACTCCAAGGTACTCCATTGTTTCATTTCTTAGTCCAAATGCCTCTTGGATCCTTTGTTTTTTTCTTTGTGTCCTGTCAGGCATCCTATCCATTCACAAATCCACCCACAGCTTCACTATCTGATCACTTCCTACCTACATCAAGGGAATAGCTACATCAGGAGAACCACTATCCTTCCAGATCAATATCCCGTTATCTCAGAGTTGGACAATCATGATAGGCCTGTCACGGGTCTTGCTGTTCATCTTAGAGCGAGCTCTAAGAATAAATTTTTAAAGTTGCCAAATGATATCATTCCTCTGTTCCAAACGCTGGGATGTTTCCTACCTTGAATTAAAGTCCCTGGCTGCTCACTGCTTCCTCAGCCTCTTTCTCATCAGAGCCTGTGTCCCTGTGGTAGGGACCTTCATCTATGCCCCAAACTCTTCTTCCGCAAAGCCTGGTGTACTTGCACCTTGACCAGTCTGTTCATATGTTATTATTAGAAGGCACATTTTTGCTGATTCTTTATATAATCTGGCCCGTTTTCACTTTTCTTCTTCCTCTTCTTTCAAGTTTTTTTCTTACCCAGCAAATATACTTTTTATCTTTTTCCTGCACTATTTTTTTTTTTTTTCAAATCTGAGTAGTGAAAGGCGATAGGGAAAACCTGGAAGACAAGTGTAGCAGTTACTAAAACCTACTCAGTGAAGACAGCTAGCAAGCTTGATATAATTATTTACAATTAACATGCTTATAATTCCAGCCAAACAGATCAAAACCCCGCAAACCAAAGGGTCTTCCATGT
Organism: Hydrochoerus hydrochaeris; assembly: GCA_004027455.1. Classification (NCBI taxonomy): domain Eukaryota; kingdom Metazoa; phylum Chordata; class Mammalia; order Rodentia; family Hydrochaeridae; genus Hydrochoerus; species Hydrochoerus hydrochaeris. The sequence goes on from PVLA01018537.1 coordinate 13,652, forward strand.
TCATGTCTCAAGAAACAGATCTGCCATAATGAGAAACGAACTTTTCTGACAAATTAGATACAACTTGATTACTAAAGAGTTTCACTTGGTATTTTACATTATTTTTAAGATTTATTTTGCTAGTCCATCTGCAGTACATGGAGTGTACACTCATCTTTGGGAGCAGGTACGTGTACACAGCACCCCTGGATTTTAACTCTTCCTCTGTCTGCCCCTTCCCTCCCTCTATCTCTAAGTCCTCCTTCCCCATTTCCGTTATTACTCTCAGAGTGCTTGCTTCATGGGAAAGCACATATTAAACCTTTAATTTCCTTCCCCTTCCTCTTCTCCCCTTTCCCTTATATCCTGGGCCCTTCCCACTTGCAGAAGATCTATCTTTTGGTTTCTTTCTATTGACCCTTTTTTACCCTTTATTTGCCCTCTGCCCTACTCAAATGAGAAGTATCGTATGGTACTGACACTCATGTGTCTGATTTCTTCCACTGATTTTCCAAGTGTGCACATTTTCCTATAAATCTCTCCAGTGTATCCTTCTTCATAGTGCAACATTCCAATTATATAGATACCACACTTACTTTATTCACCTGGCCATTGAGCAGCCTCCAGGATTGAGCTGTTAAAAATTGTGGGGAAGGGAAGGGAAGGGAAG
>PVLA01018538.1:0-14302 GCA_004027455.1 Hydrochoerus hydrochaeris
GGGGGTTGATTTGGTACCAGGGGCTGTAGGGAGACAAGGAAAATGCCCAGAAGGGAGTTTTCCATCACAAAGGCATTTGGGAAAGACTGTGTGCTACTGAGCCTGTGCTAGTGCTGCTGGGAGTGGAGAGTGTGGGGGTGGGGGTAGGAGTGGAGGGTGGGGGTGGGGTCTAGGGGAAGCGGGCAGGGCACATATTAAGAATATTGTCTGCCTTCCTCATCCTCGCGAGATTCAGGCCTTGCTGTGTTTAGGGATGTGGCTTCATTCTCAGCCTCCTTTTTGGTTTACAAGAGGCCTGGAGACTCTGCAGTAAGTCCTTTTCCTTCTCTCCCAACAAAGGGGCCCTGCGGGCCGTGACACCTGTGCTCTGCTGAGTCTCCTGGTGAGCTCAGGCTGGGCTGCCCATCTGCAGGAGGATTTATGAGCTGCGAGATTCCAGATCATAAGGCTCCCATATTGCGCTTTGTTTTTAAAGGCCAATAACTTAAGAAAATGTTTGCCCCATAAGAGAAACTTCAAAGATCCCCCACACTGGAAATTACTGAAAGGCAGCATTACACACACTTTGAATTTCAGTACAAAAGAACGCGCTGCAGCCGGGCAAGCCCCTTCACAGCTTAAACATTTGTTTTTCGCTTTTTTTCCCCCATTGCTTGTATCAAGCGCAGGCCTAAAGCTGTCAGGCATTTGGCAGTGGCCATTTGGAGGGGCGCCTTGTGGACAGATTCTTCCTCATCTGGAGGGAGAGGCTGAGAGAGGTAGCGGCTGTTGAAAACCCGGCCCCGTTTTAAGAGGGTAAGTCTCGCAGTTCCTGTGCGGGGGCCGCAGTGGCCGGGTCCTCTCTGGACATAACTCAGGGCAACCGCGCAGCCAGGCACAACGACTGACCATCCCAGGGGCTGGGACTGCCGCCCTGGCTGGGCTGACTGCAGCCAGGTTATTTCAACTTGCTGAGCCTCGGGGCTGTCACCCACGAACTGGGATAATATTTGCTCCAGTCAAACGCGATCACGCGATCACGTTTGCATTCGCGCCAGTGCACTCTGTGTCATCCACGCTGCTCCTGCTTTGCAGAAAGGATTTCTGCTTTCTCCACACCACGTGCTTGGTGCTGGGGCTGCATTCCTGGCACCCGCACATTATAGCGGGTGAGGTTTATTTTAGCTCATGCGTTTAGTTTTCGTTAGCAGTAGGCCGGCTCCACCACAGAGGCAGCAATGGGAAGGACCCGGGTGGAAGGCATCTGCTCACACCATGGCGCACAGGAAACAGAATGACAGGCATTGGAAGAATGCTTCTAGGCCACGACCCCAGGGGCGCCTCCTCCAATCAGGCTGCACCTCCCCATGGGAAGTGAGCAACAGTGCCCTTATCATCCAATAACCTTCTGAAGGCTCTGCCTAGGCTCACAGGAGCCCTCTGGGGACCTGTAGATACCTGGCCTAATACCGCGCATCTACTTCCTGCGGTGGAAGAGAGAGGCTGGGCGTGGGGCCGAGCTTGGCAGCCATGGGCAGAGACTTCTTGGTAAGGCTGAAAGTTCTCAGCTGCATCCCAGCTCCAGCCCAGCAGGAAGCCTCAGCAGATCTCACCACACCTCACCATGTAGGTCTGAAGCCCGTCACGCATCCACAGTCAAGTGATTAAATCCTTTTTTTTTGATATATAGAACACACAATACTGAGTAATTTAAAAAGAAGTTTATACTTAGCTCGAAATTCTGGACATCCAAAAGCACAACACCAGTATTTGCTCCGCTTCTGATCAAAGCCATGTACTAGGTGACATAGCAGGAGAGGAGTGAGTGTGAAAGCAGTCCCACCATGCCTGAGGGAGCAAGAGAAAGCCAGAGATCAGGGCTGATTTTGCTTTATAACAATCTGCTCTCCTGATGACTGACCCAGTCTCCAGGAACCACATTGGTTCCTTCATAAGGGCTTTGCTCCCGCAACACTGTTCCTTGGGTAATAAAGTCAGTGAGTCTGGGTGGGGACAAGCCACTGTGCAACTACAGCATGAGCCACTGTGCAACTACAGCGTGAGCCTCGTGTGACTGTCCCAGGGTAGGGAGTAGAAGGCTCCGCTGTGCCCCTGTGGTTTGAGGGTGGAAGCACGAGTCTAGTGGCTGTTTTAGTTCCCTAGTGTCTGGGGGGGATGGGTGCATTTCAGGCACAGGGACAAAGGATGTGTTTCAGCGGTCAGTACTGGGCCAGTGATATTAAAGACTGACTCTTAACAAGACTGCGAAGGTTGCAAAGTGCTCTTGAGCTCTTGGCTGGCTTTCTGTACTCTTTCTGTTTGTCATTGAGGTAGTGGGGATTGGACCCAGGGCCTTCATGTGGAGCTACATCCACATCCATTTTTAATTTTTTATTGTGAGACAAGGTCTCCCAATAAAATTCTCCTGCCTCAGCCTCCCACAGTGCTGGGATTACAGATGGGCACCATCAAAGCTGACTTTAGGTTCACTTACTTGAAGTGGGTGCTATTGTTGTATTTAGTTTTTGGATAAAGGAACTAAGGATTACAAAGATGGGTACGTTTTCCAAGTCTGCTGAGTCTGAGAAATCAGAGGTAGAATCCAGATTCAGGTCTGTCTGATGCTAACGATGATGCTTTTGCTTAGCCCTCAGGGTTTTTCCCTTCTGGCTTTGCTGATGCAGTACCCTAGGAAGATGTTTTCCTGTGAGTCAAGGGAAGTAGCTTAACCAAGCAGGAGCTGATTTTCCCTAAATCATCTGGAGTTTGCAGGAGAGTGATCCAGTGCTGGTTCACATCCCCTCATTCTGCTCCATCATTCTTTGTATGGCTTTCAGAGCCTCAGGGTCACTTTATGGCCACTGCTCTTCACTGCATCACACCTGTATTCCAGGTAGGAAGAAAGAGCTAGAAGACAAAGATTTTTCATCTCTTGGCTTTGACTCTTCAACCTGGAGACCCTGATGTCTCTAGCAAATACCTATTTGGGTCTTCTTGTTCAAAATAATGTCATTTTATTCCCAATAAAAAGGAGATTAAAGGTAGCATATGTTAACTTTCTTTCCTTTAGTACAGAGGCAGGTAAGAACTTCAAGGCTGGGGAAAGTTAGGACATTCTCTGCTCAGCTTCCCAGTGGGCACAGCTGGGCAGTGGCCAGGTTTTCCCTAGAAGGAGAATTTCTTTGTATAAACACATCAGCCTCCATTCTCCCCATTCCTCTCACACGGCTTCAGAACTTGGTTTTAAAAAAAGTAGTAGTAGTAGTAGCGGCTGCTGAAAACCCCTGTCATCCCAGCCTGTTGGGAGGCAGAAGGACTGACAGCTGGTGTCCAACCTGGGCAATTTAATGAGGCAAGTGAGACTCTTGTCTCTCAACAAATAAAAAGGGGTGAGGAGGTAATTCATTGCAGACACTCAGAGTTCAGGCTCAAAATAAAACACCTGAGATACTTTACATCCTTTCACGAAGTGGGGAGCCTTCCAGGTCTTGCCAATCTCTAATTGTGCCTATGACTCTCCACTCTTTTTTTATTTTTCAGCCAGGGTAGGTCAGACTGGCCTTGGCGTTATAGAGATCCTCTTGTCTCAGTCTCCCAAGTGCTGCGGTCACAGGTGCATGGCACCTGTGTGCACCTCGCCCAGCAAGAATCTCCATTCATTGGCAACAATTGAGCCAGTTTCCTAAAGTTCACAGTCAAAACTGTGGAATCATGCACCTCAGCTATCGCTGGAATACTTTTGGTGTCTTCCAGTTCACAAGCTCAAATCACGCCCGGCTTTTTCACAGTTTGAATTTGAGTTAGCTGGGACCCCAAGTTGCTTTTCTCAGCAGTGTTGAATTAGAAGCAGATAAGATTGTAAAGTCCCATTTCACCATTACACTGGCCTCAGTCATGAGCCCCTGTGACAAGTGGCTGCTGTGCTGTGGGGCAGGGAAGACAGGAAATACTGGGTCACAGCCAGGATGAGAACTTGGCCCACAGCCCCGACCTCAGACCTGCCAAACAAACCCTTTTCTGTACAGACCTATCAGGCACCTCCTGGTGTACAGCCTCTGCCCAAACCTTCTCAGTATGGTGGCCAGCACCTGCTGTCCCTGTGTTCAGGGGGCTGAGGCAGGAGGGTCTGTCTGAGTTTGAGGCCAGCCCAGACTGCATAGTGAGACCCTGTTTCAAAAACAGCACAAACAGAAACCTCACAGCTCTCAACAGGGCTGCTGCCTTGTCATTAGGTGTCAGGTCCAAGGTCCCATCCTCCCCCTTCCCCTGGGGTCCCTTCAGCCTTGTCCTGACCCCCATTCTGTGTCTGTCACCTGGCCATCTCTGTGGCCTCAGTAGAGTTTAAAGTCTCATGGTGCCAGACATTGTTTTACTTTTTTTGAATCCATTTCTCACATTAAGTAGACTTTTTGGCTGTTAAAAAAATCTTTTGCAGTTATTGGACAGAAAGGAAATTCACATTTATAATTGGCTTGATTCCTTGGCAGCCTTCAACATACTTGGAAATTTTTGTGATCAACACAATCTCCAAATTATTTTCAAGTGGAATTTGTTACAAACATTAAGTTTAATGCTGATTGAAATTTTCATAGTTTAAAAAAATTGTTTGCTTATTTTTTTGGCAAACAAGGTCTGGCTATGTAGCTGAGGCTGGCCTTGAATTCACTATGTAGCCCAGGCTGGCCTCAAACTTGTAGCAGTCTTCCTGTCTCAGCCTCCCAAGTGCTGGGATTACAGGCATGTGCCACCACACCCAGTGTTGTCATGGTACATTTTATAAACATGTAAATATTCTCCTAGCCAGGTGTGGTGTGCACCCGCCATCCTGGCACTCGGGAGGCTGAGACAAGAGGATTTCAGGGAGTTTGGGGCCAGCCTCAAGCTACATAGTAATTTCAAGGCCAGGCTGGACCACACACACACACTGTGCCTTTTTTTTTTTTGGTACTGGGGATTGAAAGACATGTACACCGTGTCTTTATAAAACAAAACAGGCTGGGGATTTAGCTCAGCAGCACAGTGCCTGCCTGGCAAGTGCAAGATCATGAGTTCAATTCCTGGTACAAAACAGCAGAAAAGCTATAATCCTAGCACCGGGAAGGCTGAGACGGAAGGATCTCTGAGGCAGAAGGATCTCTGATCTATGTAGCCAGCCTGAGCTACATAATAAGGACCCTGGTGCAACTCCCACCTCCAAGAAAAAAGTGTTCATTGTGGCTCTGTGATTTTCCTTCAGTGTTTTGGAAACCCCAGCCTTTCATCCCCAGCAGCAGCCCTTCATGCCCCCGAAAAGTTTCTCAGCCTGAGTGTTCCGTGCATGGGGCCCCCACCACCACTGGCTGAAATCTTGTAAATTGGACTGTGCAGAAGCTTGTCCTACAGAGGAAGGGACCTAAGAGCTTTGCTATGACTCAGAGGCCTGGTCTCCTCCCGCTGTCCCCAATCTGTCAGAACTTGAGAGCCCCTTCCAGCCCCTCTGCCTGGAGTGACCCTCTCGCCTGATGGCTTGGCTCACATGTCCCTCTCATGGTGGCCATCCTGGGTGACCTCGTTTCTATATTGATCTCTTGAGACAGGGTCTTGATGTGTAACCCAGGCTGGGCTGAAATTGTGGTGATCCTCCTGCCTCAGCTTCCTGAGCTCTAGGATGGCAGGTGTGCACCACCATGCCCAGCTAGTCTATTTTTTTGTCTTTTTGAGACAGGGTCTCACTATGCAGTTCAGGCTGGACCTGAGCTCATTTTTTAGCCCAGGCTGGTCTTGGAACTCTCGGTGGTCCTCCTGCCTCAGCCTCCCCAGTGCTGGGATTATAGGTGTACAGCACCTGCCTGGCCCTTGTTTTTTTTTTTTTTTTGTACTGGAAGTCGAACTCATAATCTCATGCTTCCCAGGAAGGCACTTGCGCCTCTGAGCTAAATCCTTGGCCAGTATTACTTGTTTGGTTTTTTGGTACTGGGAATCGAACTCAGGACCTTGCGCTTGCCAGGTAGGTGCTGTGCCAGTGAGTGACATCCCCAGCCCCCTTGTATTACCCTAGAGTAACACCTGAGGTGTGTGTGTGCGCAAGCTGAGCCAAATGTCAGAGCGCAGCGACAGGCTCCTTCTGCCCCGCCACAGCGCGCCCCTCCTCTCCCCTCTCCCCAGCCCTAACTCCAGCCCCGACCTTATTTACAGAAACATTTTTTCATCTTTTCTTTCTTTTTTTTCTTATTCTTTCTTGTCCCCCTCTCCTCTCCCTAGATCTCCTTCTCATTTGAACATTTTCTTCCCATTTCCCAATATCTGTTACACGTTTTGATCTTTATTCACACTCCCCGTCTCTCACACCCGAGAATGCAGTATTTATACATGTGTCCAATTTACTTCACTTAAGTGTGGTCTCAAGGTGCTCCCATCGACTTAGAAATGTCTCAAGTTTATGCTTTATGGTAGGATAGTACTCCATTGTATATTTATAAAAACACATCTTTATTGATTCATTGGTTGATGGGCATTTGGGCTATTTCCAAGGTCTTTAATCCATTTAAATTTTAGTTTACTGCTGGTGAATGACATGGGTCTAGTTTGAGTCTTTCACCTGTGGGAAGCCAGTTTTTCCAGCACCACTTAGCCAAGAGGTTCTTTCCTCCAGTGAAGGAGTTTGGCTTCTTTGCCAAAGATAAAATGGCTATGTTTGGAGTTTTTCTGCATCTTCTCATCTGTTCCACTGATCTAGGGTCTGGGTGGGTCTGCCTGTCTGTTTTTATCATAGCAGTTTTGTAGTACACTTTAAGGTCAGGGATTATGATGCCCCCTGCCTTGCCTTTGTTGCCCAGAATTGCTTGTACTATTCTAAGTCTCTTCTGGCTCCAAATGAATTTTAGGAGTGTTTTTTCTAATGGTAAGGATTTCAGTTTGGATGAGGGTTGTGTTAAGTCTGTGTAACAGTTTTGGAAGTATAACCATTTTCACTATGTTGGTTCTGCCTGCCCAGGAACAGGAAATATCTTTCCATTTTCAGGTGTTGTCTTTGATCTCCTTTTTCAGAGTACTGTAGTTTTCAACGTAAAGGTCTTTTAGTTCTTTTGTTAGATTGATTCCTAGGTGTTTCGTGTTCTTGGATGCTATGTGAAAGATGGTGGTTCCCTAATCTCTCTCAGTGAGCCTGTTATTTCTGTGCAGGAACGCTATTGATTTTTGAAAGTTCAGATTGGACCCAAATCCACTGCTGAATTTGGTTATTAAATCTAGTTTTTGGGGTCTTCTGTGTGGAGTATCATGTCATTCACAAATAATTATTTAACTTCTTCCTTTCCTATCTTTACTCCTTTTATTTCTCCCTCTTGTCTGATTGCCCTGGCTAGTGTTTCCAGCACTATATTGAAAAGGAGTGGTGATAGTGGACATCCTTGTCTTGTTCCCAATTTTGGAGTGAAAGCATTCAGATTTTGTCCATTTTGTGTGACATTGGCTGTTGTTTTGTCACAGATGGCCTTTATCAGACTGAGATAAAGACTGTCTATTTCAGTTTTCTGTAGGGTTTTTATCATGAGTGGGTGTTGGACTTTGTCAAAAGCTTTTTCTGTGTCTGTTGAGATGACTATGTGGTTTTGTCCTTGGCTGTGTTGATACCACGTATTTATTAGCTTCTGTGTGTGTGTCTGTGCTGGGAATTGAGCTCAGGACCTTGTGCCTGCTGTGCAGGTGCCCACCTGGGCCACTCAGCTGCACCCCAGCCCCTGATGGTGCATTTCAGACCCTCCCTGTGCCCCTGGGGTGAATCCTGCTTGGTCATGATGTGCGATCCTCTTTCTTTAATCTCCTTGTATCTGACCAAGGTGTTTCCATCTAAAGCCATTAGGGAGAGTGGCCTGCCACTCTCCTTTGTGGTTGGGTCCCTCTCTGATGTGGCATTGGGCTGGTACTTGATCCCAGGACCAGCTTAGAAATATGGTGGGCTGTGCCTGGTAGCACTGACCTGCCCTCCCAGTCTAGTGGCCACCTTGCCTGTGGGCTGTCTGCCAGGGCCTCGGGGTTGTGGTCCTCATCACCTTCTTGTCATCTTTCTGGATGGCTTTCAGAGCATTTTGGGAGCACTGGTTTGGTGGTCGTGAATTTCTTCGGGCATTCTTGGTCATGAAGGTCTCTTATTTCTCCTCAATTTTGAAAGACAGTTTTGGGGACCCATCCATGAGTTGGAGGTGCCCACCCCAGGGCTTGAAACTTCAGTCCAAGTTCTCCCTGCCATGAGGCTTTTTGCTAAATCTGCTGTGACTCTGACGGGTTTTCCTTGATCAGTGATTTGTTTTCTCTAACAGCTTTCAATATCCTTTTCTTACATTGAATTTATGGATGTTTAAATTAAAAACTCTTTTTTTGTTTTTTTGAGACAGGGGTTCACTGTGTAGCCCAGTCTGGCCTTGAATTCACAGCACTCCTCCTGCCTCAGCCTCCTGAGTGCTGGGGTGACCAGTGTGAGCCACCATGCCTCGCTTGCTTTTTCTCTCCTCTTCTTTTTTTCTTCTTTCTTTCTTTTGCTTTTTAAAAATCTCTGTCTTCTCTAGAGTCACTAAGCATGTCTTTCAGTGTGGTCACCATCTTTGTAGTTATCCAAGAAGTCATTTCTGACTTGATTTTTTTCCTAGAGCTGGGGTCACCTGCTTTGCTACTTCTGCTGTGGGTGGCTCTGGAGCTGTCCCAGCTCACTGCCACCTGGGCTTGCCACCCCACACCCCTTCCAGCTGCCTGGCCCCTTCCTTGCCCCCAATGAGTCACACCACTCTGTCTTTCCAAGAAATCTTAATTTCTTTATTGTTTGACTTTTTGACTCAACAATTTTTAAAACGTTTTGTTTTTTTCTGAAACGTTCTTGTTATGAGCCTTTTGTTTTGTTCTTGTTAAATGCACTCGACCCAAAATTGGTTTGGCATGTCGAAAAGGAGGCCAAGGGGGGAGGGTGGGCAGGGGCCGTGAGGGAGCCCCGAATGGACAGAGCGGGGCTGCGGATGGCAGGAGGGGAGCCCAGAGATGGCGAGAGACACAGGGTGGGGCGGTGACAGAAGGGGAGGGGCAAGAGGCAAGTGGAACCCCCCCAAAAAAAAACAGAGAAAAAGAAAGGTTTGGGAGCCAATGAATCCAGGAGCCCAGGGAGGGGGAACAGAGACCCTTCTCTTTACCGTGCCAGCTAGGGGGTGTCAAGGCACCAGGTCTGGTTGGGGCAGGGAACCCGGGCTCTCGGGTGGCTTTTTGCATGGGACCGCAGTGGTGCCCAGCCCCACCAGGGGGCTGTGTGCAGCCAGGGTGACCCCGGGCCCGCAGCCTTTCCCCTTGATTGTCCACGTCTGGTGAGGCAGAGAGGGGCTGGCCAGGGAGGACTCAGTTCTGGGGGACTCAGCCCCCCCTCAGGGGTGCCGGCCTGGTGTGCCTGCCCCGGGGGCTCCATGCACACCCTCAACCCAGCCCCGGGTCCTGGTGGGACGGCTAAGGCTCCTCCAGGAAAATCCCAGCCCGAGCTGCACCCCGCTGCTCTTGCGCCTGCTCCCCCTGGGACAAACCGCCGTCTTTGGTCCGACTCTTCTCTCCTAGGGGCGGGCGGGGACACGCCAGCCCAGCTCCCCAGGAGGGGGGGGGCTTTTCTAGCAGCAAAAAGGGTCCCCCGGCCACCTACCTGTCCCCTTCCACCAGCTTGCTCTGGAGCCTGTCCCCGTAATGTGACCCCAAGAAGTTCGTGGCAGCAGCAGGCTGAGACCCGGAGATGTCTGAGACTCATGGCACTTGTGTGGGGGGGTGACAGGAGGGCAATGGTGAGGTGCTGTATGCCTCTTGGGTGATGGGTGTGAGGTGCTGCCCATCTGGGCCCAGGGACCCAGGAAGCCACTGCCCCATCCCGTCCCCAAAGCGATGTGCAGCGTCCCACTCGGCAGAAGCATCTTTGGGTGCACAGGGTCCCGGGGCAGGCTGCCCGGTCCTGGGGTGGGTGGTGAGATGTTGCCCCGAGGGCAGGCGGGCGCTGCGGTCTTGTTTCTGCTTCGCCTCTGTCTCTGGATGTGACCAGTGGCCCCCGACCCTGGCTGCATTGATGGGGGTCCTGGCTGCCAGGAGAGGACAGCCGAGTCGAGTCGGGGGTGACCTGGGCCTTGGGCGCCCAGTGGCTTCAAGTCATGAGATTTTTTTTTTGTCTTTTTGTTTTTCTTTTCCATTTCGTTGAAATATTTACAGCAAAGGGTGGGAGGAGAGAGGCAGGGGGAGAGGCCCCCTAGAGACAGATCCGAGCCTAGGACCCATTCCCCAGGGAGAGGCAGAGGAGAGATCTGCTCCCCTGAACAAGCACGTGGTCCACAGACCTGGACCCGGGCCTGTGGGGTACTTGTGCTTTGTCAGGAGTCACCCTGCAGGGGTCACTGGCACACTCTGGGGGCGGGCAGGCAGCAAAAGGGCAGGAGCTTCAGAGAAAGTTCCAGGAGACCACTTGGCTGTCCCTCAGCCTGGGCCTGGGCTTGGGCCTGTGCTGGGGCTACAGAATCTGGCTCCGGGGAGCTGCTGTGCAGGAGCACCCATCCTTCTGTCCTGCAGCTGGGGAGGCTGCCCAGCCTGGGGAGCCCTCGTGCTTGGCCTGGCCAGGGGCAGCAGGGTGGGGCAGGGGCAGCAAGGCCCCTCTCTTCCTCCGGGACCTCCAGCCCCTCCTCACCTGCCCCTCCAGCAGAGCTGGTGTGTGTGGCTGTTGGGAAACCCTGTCTGTGAACCCTGGCACCTTGGGCCCCCACAGCGGCGCCCCAGAGGGGACCTGGGGCACATGGCCGAGGGACATGTGTGGGAGAGTGGTCACCAGCCACTACCTGCACTGCTCTCCCATGAGGACCGCACCCTGGGGCCACCTCCTGGGCCGCGCCACTGGCCCAAGTCCTCAGGTGCTCTCAGAGCCTGGTGACCAGCTGCATCTGCCCGTCCCCATTGTGCCCTGGCCCCTCCAGGCCCAGGGCCGCCAGGTAGCCCTCATGGCTAGGCCTCTGCACCGGGTAGTAGCCCTGCAGGGGGTTCCGGGCCACCAGAGAAGGTGGGGGCATGAGGTGTAGTAGATTTTTGGGGGCCCGGGGGGGTGGCGTGGGAGGTGGCGGGGGCAGGGCATAGCTGGGCTCAGCGGGGATGCTGTCCTGGTAGGAGGGTGAGTCCCGCAGGTTGGCCCCACTGGCATAGAGGGAGTCCCGGCTTGGCAGGGAGGAGAGGGGCCAGCTGGCGGCGCAGCCCTCAGCCACGCAGCTCTCGGCCTCATCCAGGTCACTCTGGTAGAGTACTGACTGGGCCCGGGGCAGCAGCAGGGGCTCCTCCAGGGCCTTGTAGAGACATTCGATCTCCATGCGGTCGGGGCCCCAGGGCCCCTGGCCTCTTCCTCAGCGCTGCCCCCAGGCACAGGCGGCACGGGGGGCTCAGGCGGCGGGGGCCCCTTTGCCCCACCACCGCCGCCCCGCAGGTTGTTGTTAACCAGCTCCGAGATGATCATCTTCTCGAAGGCTGTGGTGTCCGCCAGGTTGTGGCCCCAGGGCGGCTCAGGGCCCCCGTCCCCTGGTGGGAAGTTGCAGCTCCCCAAGAAGTAGCTCTTGTTGAAGTTGCCTTTCAGGGGCAGGGTGTCCATGCCGCAAGCCTCCCGGCCTCCCAGGGAGTGCTCTGCGGGGCAGGAGGGCCGGTCAGGAGGGCAAGGGCAGTGGGGCTGCCCTGCACTCCGGGCTCTGCAGCCGCATCACTCTGTGGCAGTGAGAGGAGCCCAGACCCTCAGACCCTCTTCTGCACCCAGTGGTCCCAAGTCCCCCACCACCATCCATCTCGGTGGGAGGGCTTCCTGTACTGTCCCTGAGGGAGGCCTTCAGGGGTGCCACTGTGGTCCCCCGGGAGGCGCAAAGCCAGGCTACAGTAAGGGGCACTTACTCAGCTCCCGGTAGCTGCCTGCATGCCGGCCAGGAGAAAAAGAGAAGGCGACAGTCAGCAGATTCTGTCCCCCAACCCGCCCTGGCCCCCAGGACAGCCCTGCAGCACCCTCACCTGGGGAGTTGAAGACGGAGGAGGGGGGGTTTGAAGCCCACATCAGGGTGTTGTAGGGGCTGGTGCTGCCCCGGGGCTGCAGCAAGGGGCTGGTCAGCAGGTGGTTCCCCATGGTACCTGCCAAGGGTCACAGTCACAGGGGGGCCAGGGCCAGGGTTGTGCTGAGACCCATGGCTGCCAGGCACAGCATGGCTGGGGAGGCCCCTCACCTCAGCTCAGGGTTGGTGTGCTGTTGATGTCACCTGCCATGAAGGACTCTGTCTGCTTCCTCACTGTATCATTCCACATCCTCTGAATGCGGCTCTGAGGATGCACGGTGGGCATCAGTGCCACTGCATACCCTGGGACTGCCCCGAGCCGGCTCCGGCCCCTTGCCCCGTGCCTGGGTGCCCATGTAGTAGCAGGTGCTGCTCCACATGGCTGAGGTCTTGAGGGAGCCGTGCACGTCCCCTGGCGGGGAGCGGATGCAGCAGTGGGAATGACACAGGCACTTGCTGTACTCCTTGTACACCTGGGGGTGACGAGATGTGAGCGGGCGACAGGCAGCAGCCTCCTGCTCTTGCCTTGGCCTGTCACCAGTGCTGGGCTCTGCCTCAGCAGCCTGGCCCAGTGCCGTAGGACCAAGTCTGCAAACCCTGCAGCTCAGCTTCTGTTTCTTTTCTTTTGAGACCTAGCACAGGCTGGCCTTGGATGTCTGGTGACTGGCCTGCCTCAGCCTCCAGAGTGCTAGGATTGCAGGTGTGTGCCACCACAGCCGGCTTAGTCAGGTTCTGGAGCATTAGTCTCCAGCCTGCCACCCGCACGCCCTTCCTCTCATTCCCTCCTTCACAGTTTTCTTTCTTAAGGTTTAGACTCTTAACAGATCTATTTTCGAAGGGACCTTTCCATCACCATGGAATTCACAGTTCTGGCACCGTCACAGGGGAACCGCTCCGCTGAGTGGGGCCCAGTGGTCTCCCGCCCTTTCTGCCCCTGTGCTGCTCGTCCTGCACACTCTTCTGCGACCCCAGCCTGGCTCCCCTCCTGGCAGCCATGGCCGCGCTGCTCAGGGCCATGGCCCAGGGTGCCCGCTTCCCTCCACCTTAAACCCATGTGGCATCCCTCAGGCTGTGGGCCTCACCTTTTTCTGTAGGGCGCAGTGAAAGACAAAGATGAAGATGCCCTGGAAGGCATTGAAGGTGGTGAAGAGATAGTCCATGACCACCGACTCCTTGTTGATGAACAGGAGGCCGAAGGCCCAGGTGAGGCCCAGGAGGAAGAGCAGCATGATGGCCTCCAGGTCCCAGGACCTGAGAGTGCAGAGGCAGGTCAGGGACCTGCTAGAGGAGGCGGCGCCCCCACCCCACAGCCAGGGCGGAGCAGCCTGGGGCAGGGGCCAGTGCTGCCTGCCATTGAGTGACGCCCTGACACCCTGCTCCCGCACCACCGCGGCCTGATTTTCTTCATCTGACCTTGCATGGACCCAGGTTCAACCACAGCCTCCAAAACCCGGGCCGGCTGGCTGTGGGGTCACAGCTCCCTGGTGCCGCACAGCAGGGGCTGATGAGGCCAGCAGGGTCCCCTGAGCCCTGGACCCACTGCACAGGACAGAGAAGGGCCGGGGCTCACTTGATGTTGTCCAGGCGGCTGGAGTTGGGCTTGAGCATGGAGGACCTGCGGACCATCTTGTGCATAAATGTCACATATGTCATCTATGTCACAAATATAAAAATCACATATGCCATTTATGAGATATAAATGTGATATATGTCATAAAGGCCATATATATCATAAATTTCATATACATCACAAATGTCATAGCTGTCACAAATGTCATACATGTCACATGTGTCATAATTCTCACCATCGTTCTCTGCCTCATTTCTGCAATGCTATTTTCTGCCTTTGTTTGTCTTCTTTTTTCCTTTGTGCTACTGTCTGCCTCACTCATTGAGGCCTTTCTGCCACGGTTCCAAAAATCCTAGTAATTTTTTTCTCTCTCTTAAAATGTACTTCAGTACTCTCTGTAGTATTGGATTGTTGGTCCCAAATTCGCCAGTTCCACTCTGCCATGGAAAAATCGTGTATTTCCTTTCATTTCTAGTGACAATTTTTCAGGGTGCATAAATCACAGCTGGAGGTTATTTTCCTTCCAGACTTGGAATACGTCACTTCAACCTCTTTGTGATCTGATGGTCTGTGTTGAGAAGTCTTCTGTGAGCTGGATGGGCTTACATTAATAGGTCTTCTCTTTATTTACTCTGATGATTTTAAACATACTATTTTTATACTGAATTTTGGTATCTGGATTATGTATATGTCACATATGTCA
>PVLA01018539.1:0-14294 GCA_004027455.1 Hydrochoerus hydrochaeris
CCTCACAGCCTGTGCCTCCAAGCTGCCACCAGGGGGCACCATGAGCACAGAGTCAGATCCTCCCTCATCTGTCCTCAGTCCTCCATGTCTCCCACCTCCTTGGGACCAAGGCCCAAGTTCTCTTTGCAACCCCAGCACAGCTCACCTGTCCCTTCCCCACCTCCCCTGCTCCTTCATGCCCCTTGCTCTCTCTGCTTCAACCACAAGTCCTCCTCAAGGCTTCTGCAATACACCAGAATTCTTCCCACCCCAGGGCCTTTGCACAACAGTGTCTTTCCTCTAGAACATATTAGCATTGAATGACAGGTGACTTAGCAAGTCCCTGACTCAAAACAAAAAATTAAAAAAGGGCTCTAGATTCAGCTCAGTGAGAAAGCCCTGCATTCAATCTTCAGTGTTGCAAAAAAAGCAAATTCAAGGTTCCACCTCAGAGGGATTGCAAGATGGCTGACTGAGTGCAGCATAAGAGAGCCTCTCTGAGATAAAAAAATAAAAATAACTCAGACAGTGGAATCTGGCACTATGGACAAAACCAGACAAAAGGAGAGGAATTCTCACAACCCAGGAAGAAACTGAGGAAAAAGAAAAAAGAAAGAAGAAGCATGGACAGAGGGCTGGAGCTGGGCAAGCCCCCATCATTGTTCTGGCATGTCTTAGAGTCAGGTGACTCACGATAGAGCTGAGATTGTGGCCCTGCGAAGAGCAGGGGTTTGTGAGCTCCAGACCCTTGGCTGGAGGAGGTGATGAGAAAGGGAGTTGAAACAGCCAGTCAAGCTGCATGAACTTTGGTGAGTTATGGGAACTGGATTCCTCAAATCAGGAGGATTGGCTGGGTGACATTTTGGAGTTCAGTAGGGCTAGATTAAATCAAAACCCAAGGCAGCACCCACTGATGACTCCTACTCCAAGGCAGATTGGTGGGATCTGCTTAGGCAGGGCCACACCCTTGGTTGAAACTCAGGGATGAGGCTTTTGTGGGCCAGTGGCATCCCCAGGGAATACAAAAACTTGTTTAAGCATAAACTGGTTGACTGGCATAGGGGGAGGAGCCAGCTCTCAGTGTGCAACTCACAGATCCACAGCAGACTAGGTGGGAGGTACTTCCCTAGCAAGTGCACTGCAGAAAAACTGTAAGCAATATGAAAGGCCCAGAGACCTCCACCACCCACCTGTCTGAAGGAGGCTGGAAACATGACAAGACAGACAAATAAAAAAGGTCCCCAACTGCAGAACCAGGGAAAGTGAGTCCAACAGAGGTAAATGCAGAGGAGGTTGAGAGCAGCAAACCTGTAATGTCAGGGACAGCCTCATCAGAAATAAAGAAATACTTCTGTGACCTCATCATTGAATTTAAATCTGAAATTCTAACTCAGGTGAAGCAAGATTCAAAAAACAGATCTACATCCAGACATATAATAATCAGGATCCGAGAAATCTATCACAAGAACAGAATATTAAATGTGGTCAGAGAAAAGAAACAGATTACCTATTAAGGAAAACTCATTAAAATCACAGCAGACTTCTCAATGCAAATCATCAAATCAAGAAGAGCTTGGAGCAAAATATTCCAAGCCCTGAAAGAAAATAACCTACAACCCAGAATGATGTACCCTGCAAAACTGTCTCTCAAAATTAATGGAGAGACAAGATATTTCCATGACAAAGAGAAACTGGGGGAGTTTGTGACCACCAAGCCAACCCTGTGAAGAATACTGAAGGACATTCTAGAGAGAGAAGAAAATCACCAGGGTTCCAGCAATAATGGCAGAAAGGCCCCAAGGAAAGAGCCAGAGAGTGGAATGAAGGAGAAAATTAAACAAATAACAACAGAAAAATAGCATGGCAGAGATAAGCCAGAGAAGATTGGTTATGCCACTGTTTTATCTTGACTGATTTTATTTGAATCTGGTATGCTGGAGAGTGTTGAGTCTGAGAGTGGGGGCAACTACTCTGAAGATGACAGGATTCAATAGGATACTCATTCTGGTTTGATTGTTAACTGCCTTTGAAGTCCTATAATGTCTCCAATGTTTAGATTTTATTAATAGTGTAATACAATGTTAAGGTTATACTATATTTGATGATATAGACAATTTTACTGAAAATAACAAGAGACATCATAGTGACTAGTGCTGTATTTTTGTATGTTCTTTTCATTTCATGTTTCTCTAGGAATTTGTATTGCTGACTTGTTTTGTTTGTTTCTCCCTCTAATACAGAATGGCTAGGTATATGTGTAGAGACATATACATGTGTAGAACTTCTAAGTGGTTTACAAGAATGGCTTATACTTATTGTAAAGAAAAGGAAAAGAGAGTATTCTAAAGGATATAATTGCATGTATGTTTGAGTGTGTGGAATTAATAACCATGTTGCTAAAGTTTTAGTTGGATGGATAAGCAAAACTGACTGCAGCCTCACTGTTTGGAAGTCCACTTTGTGGACTTTACTTTTGTAACTTGAACAACTACATCTAAGAGGAAAGTATGTAATTATAAACTAGTGATTTCTTACTGGTTACTATTTGTGTTTTTTGTTTGTTTTTGAGATTTTGTATTGTTTCTACCCTCTTTCTGTTTCAAAATATTTTCTTTAAATAAAAAAAAATTTTAAAAAAGCAAGAGGCAAACCAACACTAGAAAATGTACTGAAAGACATACTAGGCAGATTCAAAAATGACCACAACCACCAAAACAACATCAGAAAGAAATCACCAGGTAGGATAAGCAATTAAATAAGAGGAATAGCAGAAAGAAACAACTGGAACATAATACGGAAAAGTCGAGCCAGTCCATATCAGTGATATCCATAAATATAAATGACCTCAATTCATCTATAAAAATAAATAGTTTGACAGAATGGAGCAAGAAACAGGACCCAACAATATGCTGTATGCAAGAAACACATCTGACTCAAAAGGAAACTCATACATTAAAAATTAAAGGATGGAAATCTATTCCATGCAACAGGAACCAGAAAAAAGCAGGAATAGTTATTCTATGTGCAGACAATGTGAACTTCAAACCTAAAATTATTAAGAGATAGAGAAAGTCACAACATACTTGTTAGTAGTAAAATTCAAGAGGAAGAATAACAATTATAAATATATATGTGCCAAATATAGGAGCACCCAACTATATAAGACAGGTACTAATGGACATGAAAAACCAAATACACAAGAACACAATTATAACAGCAGATCATAACAGCCCATTGTCACAAAGAGATAGATCAACTAGACAAAAAGTCAGCAAAGAAATAACAGAACTGAATCATACCTGTAAGCAATTGGACTTAGTAGATGTTTACAGAGTGTTCCACCCAACATCAAAATATACATTCTTCTCAGCTGCACAAGAAACATTCTACAAAATAGACCATATATTATCCCATAAAATATTCTTAAGTAAATGCAAAGCTATTGAAATCATACCTTGTATAGTATCTGACCATAGTGTACTGAAATTGGATATTAATTGCAAAAGAAATTGTAAAACCTGCATAAATACATGGAAATTAAATAACAGCCTTTTCAACAACCAGTGGGCTACAGATGAAATTAAAGAAGAAATAAAGCAATACCTACAACTCAATGAAAATATAGAAAAAACATACTGAAATCTGTGAGATGCAATGAAAGCAGTCTTACGAGGGAAATATATAGCAATAAACTGTCATATCAAGCAAACAGAATGAGCACAAATAAACAACCTAATGCTCCATCTCAAGCTTCTAGAAACAGAACAGCAAGATAAACCCAAAGCTCCTAGAAGAGAGGAAATTGTAAAGATTAGAGCAGAAAACAATGCAATTGAAACTAAAAAAATACAAAGAATTAATTAATCAAAAAGCTGGTTTTTTGAGGGAATAAACAATATTGACAAACCCCTAGCAAACTTATCAAGCAAAAGAAAGAAAAACCCAACTTCATGCAATAAGAACTGAAAAGGCAGAAATTACTACAGATCCCATGGAAATTCAAAAGATCATGAATACCTACTTTGAAAATCTCTACTCACATAGAGTGGAAAACACAGAGGAAATGGACAGATTTCTAGAAACTTATGAACTACCAAAGTTCAAGCAAGAAGATATACAATTTTGAACAACCCAATATCAGCTATTGAAATTAAAAATGTAATTAAAAACTTACCAAAAAAGAAAAGCCCAGGTCCTGATGGATTCACATCTGAATTCTAAAGAAATTTAGAGAAGATTTGATGCCAGTACACCTTAAGTTCTTCAATGAAATTGAGAAAAAAAGCAATTCTCCCTAAATCATTCCTGGAGGCAAGTATAACTCTGATACCAAAACCAGGGAAAGTTCCAACCAAAAAAGAGAACTATAGGCCAATTTCACTAATGAACATTGATGCAAATATTCTCAACAAAATACTGGCTAGTAGAATGCAGCAAATCATCAAGAAGATTATACATCATGATCAAGTGGGGTTCATTCCAGGAATGCAGGGATGATTTAACATATGCAAATCAATAAATGTAATATACCACATCAACAGAGCCAAAAACAAAATCCACATGGTCACCTCAGTAGATGCAGAAAAAGCTTTCAACAAAGTCCAACACATGTCCTTGATAAAAACCCTTCAGAAACTCGGAATACATGGCATCAACCTCAACCTTATAAAGGCCATCTATTACAAACCAACAGCCAACATTATACTAAATGGACAAAAACTGAAAGCTTTCACTTTAAAATCAGGAACAAGACAAGGATGTCCATTATCACCACTCTTTTTCAACATAGATCTGGAAACACTAGCCAGGGCAATCAGAGAAGAGAGAGAAATAAAAGAAGTAAAGATAGGAAAGGAAGAAGCTAAATTATCACTATTTGCAGATAACATGATACTCTATATAGAAGACCCAAAAAACTCCATTAAAAGACTGCTAGAGGTAATAAACAAGCTCAATAGTGTAGCTGGATACAAAGTCAATGCTCAAAAATTAATAGCATTCCTGTACACAAACAAAAAACTCACTGACAGAGAAATTATGGAAATATCACCCTTTACAATAACATCTAAAAAATGAAATACTTAGGAATCAACGTAACTAAACATGTAAAAGACCTATATGCTGAAAATTACAATATGCTGAAAAAGGAGATTGAAGAGGATATTAGAAAATGGAAGGACATTCTTTGCTCTTGGTTAGGAAGAACCAACGTTGTGAAAATGGCCATACTCCCAAAGCTGTTATGCAGATTTAATGCAATCCCAATCAAAATACCATTGACATACCTCACAGATCTAGAGAAAGCACTACTAAAAGTCATTTGGAAACAGAATAAACCTAAAATAGCAAAGGCAATTCTAGGCAACAAAAGCAAGGCAGGAGGCATCTCAATTCCTGACTTGAAATAATACTATAAAGCCACAGTGATCAAATCAGCTTGGTACTGCCAAAGAAACAGACCTGAGGATCAATGGAATAGATTAGAAGATGCAAGCACAACTACAAAGACACTCAGCCACCTGATATTTGACAAAGGGGCTAAATATGTCCACTGGAAGAAGGATAGTCTCTTTAATAAATGGTGATGGAAAAATTGGCTCTCTACATGCTGAAGACTGAAACAAGATCCATGCATATCACCATGAACAAAACTAAATTCTAAATGAATCAAAGACCTCAATATTAAAACAGAAACACTAAATCTACTGGAAGATAAGGTAGGTAGAAATCTTGGAGACTTAGGGGTAGGCAGAGAATTCATGAACCAAATGCAAAGTGCACGGGAAACACTTCAAAGAATCAACAAATGAGATCTCACATTATTGAAAAGTTTCTGCACTTCAAAGGAAATCACCAACAGAGTGAAAAGAAAACCAACAGAGTGGGAAAGAATTTTAACCAGCAACCCCTCTGACAATGGACTTGTGTCCAGAATACATAAAGAATTGAAAAACATCAAGCCCCCAAAATTCAAAGACCCTCTCCAAAAATGGGCATCTGAGATGAACACACAGTTCTAAGAGAAAGATACACAAATGGCAAATGAATACATGAAGAAATGTTTACCATTACTGGTCACATGACAAATGCAAATTAAAACAGCATTGAGTTATCACCTTACTCTGGAAAGAATAGCTGCCATCAAGAAATCAACTGATAACAAATGTTGGCAAGGCTGCAGGGGGAAAAAGGAACACTGCTCCACTGTTGGTGGTAATGTAGACTGGTGCAACCATTATGGAAATCCATATGGAGAATTCTCAGATGACTAAGATTGGAATCCCCATTCAATCCAGCTAACCCCCTCCTGGGTATTTTCCCCAAAGAACTGAAAACTTCATATCATAGTGATATATTTGCACCCATGTTCATAGCTGCACAATTTGTGAGAGCTAAATCCTGGAAACAACCAAGATGCCCATCAACTGCAGAGTGGATGAAAAAGATGTGGCATTTTTATACAATGGATTATGAGTTGGCTATAAAAAGGATGACCTTGAGGCTTTCATAGGCAAATGGAGACAACTTGAGACTGTCCTCATTAGTGAATAAATAAGATTTATATTTATAAATATCATATTGTGTCTCTAGTGTAAAAAGTAAATAAGAACTACAAGAGTAATAAAACCAAAATGTGTAATTGCTATTGTAAAAAAGAGGAAAAGAAAGTGCTCTAAGGGATATAACTGCATGTATGTTTGAGTGTGTAAAATAGATGACCATATTACTGAATCTTTGTTGGATCTTTGAACAGAAATCTTTGTAGTCTGACTGTTTGAATATTTGCTATGTACCCTTTAATTTTGTAACCTGAACAACCAGGATGACAGTACTTAATTTGTAAATTACTGATTTCTTAGTGGGGCTTTTTCTCATTCTGCTTTTTCTTTCTTTCTTTTAGAACTCTACATTGTTGCTACCCTTTTTTCTATTTTGTTTTATTTTACTTTCTCTTTAAATAAAATTGTAAAAGTGTATAATTGCTATTGCAAAAAAGAGGAAATAGGAAGTGCTATAAAAGATATAGCTGCATGTATGTTTAGGTGTGTGGGATTGATGACCATATTTCTAGGTTCTTGTTGGATTGTTGAACAGATCTGTTTGCTCTCTCACTGCTTTAGTGTCCACTTTGTGTGCTTTAATTCTGTAACCTGAATAACTATTTCTAAAAGAACAATATGTAATTTATCAACTAGTGATTTGTTACTGTTTATCTTCTTTTCTTGAAATTCGGTAATATTTGTACCTTTTTCCTTTTTTTCTCTTCAAATAAAAAAAGCAAGTGGAGGAAAAGAAAGTGCTCTAAAGGAGATAACTGTATGTATACTTAAGTGTGTAGGATTTATAACCATGTTACTAAGTTTTTGTTGGATTGGTGAACAGAACTGTTTGCAGCCTCAATCTTTGAATGTCCACTTTGTATGCTTTAATTTTGTCACTTGAACAACTATATCCAAGAAGACAATATGTAATGTATCAAATAGTGATTTTTTACTATTTCTTTTGAAATTCTGTATTGTTTCTACCCTTTCTTGTGTTTAAATTAAAATTTTTAAAAAAGGTTCTACCTCATAAGCAGTGAGAAGTCCACAGCAGAATCCCAGCCTCAGACTTATGGCCTCTAAAATGCTGAGAGTCCAACCTCTGACCTAGGCAGGAGGCCCAGGCTGTGAGTTCCATTGTGGTAGGATAGATGGGACAAGATGCTCCCCCTACCCTGTGCCAGTCAGTGTCCTGAGATGGTAACAAATGCCAGAACCCCAGGAGGAAGGGTTTCCTACAGCTCACACTTTCTGTCCAGGACTGATGGGCATTGCTCTGGGAACAAGGTGGCCAGCATGGCAGGGGTGGGTGGTGACTTTCTTATCTCATGGTCAGAGAGCAGAAAAGGAAGACAGGAAGGACCCAAGGTGCTGGGTCTCCCTCAATGATACCTTCCCCATGACCTGAAAATCTGTCACTCTACACTCTGCCTCCAACAAATTCCAGAACTCTGGACAATACCAAGCCATTATCTCAGAGCTCGGGGGCCTCCTGACTGCTGTACATTACAGCTTGGATCTTAAATATGCCCCTCCCAAAGGCCCAAGTGCTGAAGGTTCATCTCAAACCTGTGATATTGTTAGGTTGGCCAGGATTGGCCTGAGATTTATGATCCTCCAGCCTCAGCCTCCCAAGCAGCTGGGATCACTGGTGTGCACCACCATGCCCAGCTTAATCCTAGCTTCTGAAGCTGTGGCCCCTGGGTAGCTGAAATTCATATCTTCCACAGTGTGTGGAATCTCTGGGGCAGGAAATTCTCTCACCAACACCTGGATCCTGAATTCACAAGGGCTGGTTTGTGCTGGGAAAGTAGCCTGGGCAGGCACTTCTGGCCACTGGGGTGGATGAGAACCCAGTGGATTGGCTGGGGATGTCTGTGCCAGCTCTAGGTTTGGATGCCCCCTGCTACTGTGAGATTCAGACCCTGTAGAGGACGCTTACCCAGGGAAAGTACAACTCTGGTCATGGGACAAGCCTCTGTCACTGGGTTTCAAATATCCTCAAAGTCTCACATGCACAAGGTCCCCCTACACATGCCACTGATGCATCATCATTGAATGTGTGGCCTGGTTGCAGGATGGTGACTGGAGGACCTAGAGGAGGGTAATCTTGTCCCTAGTTCCTCCCTTTTCTCTGATTCCTTGCTGCCATGGGATGAGAAGGCCATTACACCATGGACTGAGCCCTCTGGAACTGTGAGCCAATAATATTCCTCCTTTGGGTGGGGGTCAGCTATTATGTTTCAGTGGTGGAAAAGGTACTATGGGGAAATGATACCAGAAACAAGATCATTCTGTGTCAAAAACTGACCTGGTGGTTCAGAAGCCTTTGAACCTAGTTTGTGGGGGGAGTTTGGCAAGGTTTGGATATGCCAGCTACTGAAGCTCTAGAATGCTGAAACACAGCCTCATGGGTGATTCTGCTCAGAGTTCTGAGGGACAGAATGCTGATGGGAATTTGGACAATAAATGCCCAGCTTGGATATTTCAGTTGGACCCAAGGTATGTATGGTAGCTGAAAGCTCATTCAGGGTCACCTACGAAATATTTCCTCAGTTCAGCCATCCAAGGACTCAGAGGCCACTGCATCCATGGTCTAAGGAGCCTGGCAAATGCTAGGAATCAGTGTCATCCATATGGTGCTGGTATTTCAGGAGTTCAGAATGCAGGAGTTGCAGGGTCAGGGAGGCTTCTACCGAAATTTCAGAAAAAGGCCTGGGAGACCATGCAAAAGAGGGAAAACTTGTCTCTGTCACTCTGAAAGCAGCTCAAGATGGATGCTACTCCAGGCAGTCACTGAGGCATTGCTGTGCTGCAGCTTCTGTGTCTTCCCCACCCCTGGGCCACTGGTAGCAGCAAGTAGTTCTTATTTGTTCCATTAACAGAGGAGAAGCATAAAGTATTTGGTCCATAAATAACCCTCCCCTCCTCTGTCTCAGTGAGGGGAATGTTTTCCTGCCACCATGGCAGCCACATGGTCCAGGCAGGAAGAGTTGCATCAGAAGGGACAGCAGCCAGGTGGCCATTGCCAGTGGTGAAGGATGCAGGTGGACACAGGTTTTAGCACCATCTCCATAGCCAAGAGTTGTGACCAGGGTGGGGCTAAAACCAGAGCCAAGGAGGTGGCACAAGGCCAACTCCAGCCTCCTCCCATCAGACAGCACTGAGGACAAGGGAGGCTGCAGAGGATAGGTGCTTTGCAGGGACTACATGCCTGGCTCCTCGGGACCAATGGTGAAGGCCAGGGCCTCCAGGGATGGAGAGACAGGGTGGCCCCTGGCCAAAACCTCCTTGTGCCAGATCCTGGGAGACCAGGTGAGGGGCTGGGGGGGCTGTCCCCACAGAGGACAATTTGTCATGGTGGAGGTCTGCCCTTCTGTTCTCTCCCTGGACACATGCATGCTTGGAATCAGGCTGCTTAGCTACCATGGCTGTGGTCCCATCCTGTGTTCCTGCCTCAGATTGTTCCACCAGCAGAGCTCACAATCTGCCCCCAAGCACACCTGCCTCTGCTGCTGGCCCACTCCACTGACCCAGCCCTTCTGCCTCCACCAATATCTGGCTTCCACTCCTACTCCCTT
Source organism: Hydrochoerus hydrochaeris (assembly GCA_004027455.1). Classification (NCBI taxonomy): domain Eukaryota; kingdom Metazoa; phylum Chordata; class Mammalia; order Rodentia; family Hydrochaeridae; genus Hydrochoerus; species Hydrochoerus hydrochaeris. The sequence goes on from PVLA01018539.1 coordinate 10,103, forward strand.
CCTCAATATCCACTGCAGGCAAAGGGTGAAACACAAGTCCAACTGGAGGCCTAGAGCCCATGACAATAACTCATGCAAGTATGTTTCATGGATCTGTTAGGAAAGCCCAAAGGTCATTGGTGGAAGCTAGAAAGCCTATTCCAGTGGGGTGAAGGATTGGTACTAGCAGTCTGAGGGTTCTGCACTAAGGCCAAGAAGTGACACTCAACATAAGAGTCTGGGCTCCCCAAAAGTCCCACAGCCACCTTTGGCAATAATGAAGTCCCAAGTTCCTCCAAAGATGAGAAAACCCTAGTTCATATCAGGAAACCAGTGTGAAAAGCTTCTCCTGGAGATCAAACAGCACAAGTTTTCCCCTCTAGAGCCAGAAAGCAGTGCTCAAAGTATGGACAAGAGCTCTCCAAACCTGAACCACAGCCATTGTCGGCAACAGGTGCCAAGCTCCTCCAAGGATAATAGCTGAGTTCATATCAGACTTCTATTCATTTAGCTTTCTGTTTTTCACTATATCCCTGGTAAAATTCCCTACCACAAGATAAAATCATATCAGGAGAAGCCAACATGACAAGCTCCTCCAGGAGAGCCAACAGTTCCAAAAGAACCAACAGCTCCAACAAAGACAGTATTCTTCCTCTCCAGGCCTCATTTTATGCTGGCCACAATCCTCAGGTGGGCCATCTACACTCAGCACCACACTGATTTCATTCACCTGATGTTTAAGTTGACCATCAGTTTTCAATCCAGCACAGAAGACCACACTCCCAAGAACACTGCCATATGGCAGGGCAAGCAATTAAAAAGAATGGAAAGACAGGATACCAACAACATGAAAATAATATGGCAAGGAAAAATCAATACAAACCAGTTATAATCATCAAAGTAAATGGTCTTAATTTACCAAGCAAAAGAAACAGCCTGGAAGAATGGATCAAGAAGCACAAGATTCAACAAGAGGCTGCATGCAATACACAGAATTTAGTCAAAAAGAAATTTATAGATGGAAAGTCAAAGAGTGGAGAAGAATACTTCTTCTAAAAGAAACACAGAAAAAAGCCAGGGTAGCAATTCTAATTGCAAATGATGTGAACTTCAGGCCAAGGCTGATCAAAAAATACAAAGAAGATCACTACATACTACCTAAGAGAAAAATTCGTGAAGGACAGATTACAATCACATTATAGATATGAACCAAATTCTGGTGCAACCAACAAAAACAAATATTAATGGACATGGAAAATCCAATAAGCAGAAACACAATTCTAATAGGGGACAATATTCCATTGTCAAAAACAGACCATCAAATACTCAATAACTCAAGAAAGAAATATCAGAATAAAACCATATCGGTAAAAAAGTAAATTCAGTAGGTATCTACAGAGTGTTCCACACCACATAAGAATACACATGCCCCACATTCTTCTGAGATTCATGTAGGACATTTTCCAAAATAGATCACACGTTAACCCATAGAATATTCTTAAGAAAATACAAAGTAATTGAAAGTGTTCCACTGCATATACCATATCCATAGGGCAATGAAATTGGTAATCAAAAGCAGAAGAAAGAAAAAAATACATAAAGAGCTGGAAATTAAACAAAACTCTCCATAACAAACAATGGGACACACATAAAATTAAGAGAAACACAAGAGTATTTACAATTAAATGGTAAATCCAATACAACATCCAATACAACATAGGGAACACAATGAAAGCACTCATAATGTGGAAGGTTATAGCACTGAATTTTTACATCCTGAAAACAGAGCACATTTAATTGAACAATCCTATGTTAGACATCAAATGTCTTGAACAAGATGAACAAGTGAAACACAAATCTTGAATGAGGAAAGAAATTATAAAGATGAAAGAAAAAATAAGTGCAATCTAGAAAAATAAAATAAAAAGAATCAGTGAATGGAAATTCTTTTTTTGAAAGACTAAATAAAATTGATAAACCCTTTACCAACTATATCAAAAAGAGGAAAAAACAGACTGAAATCTATACAATTAGGAATGAAAAAGGTGAAATTACAATAAATCCTGGGGAAGTCCAGCAGACCATCAACACCTACTTTGAGATCCTGTACACTGAGAAGATGGAAAACACAAGAAACAGACTCTTACATATAGGAATTGCCAAAACTGAATCAAGAAGATTTAAAAATTCTACATAACCCAGTGTCAGTCAATGAAATTGAAGACATAATTAAGAATTTACAAACAAATAAAAGCAGAGCTTCTGATGGATACACAACTGAATTCTATAAGACATTTGGAGAACTAATGCCAATATTCCTCAAACTATTTTTTGTACATGAAAGGGATGCAATACTCCTGAAGTCATTCCTGGAAGCATGAAGATACCAAAGCCACACAAAACCCAAACAAAAAGAGAACTATAGATCAATCTCCCCAATGAATGTTAACACAAAAAAACTCCTAAGATACTGGCAAGAAGAATGCAACAAATCAAGAAGAATATATACCTTACCGTTATCTAGTAGAGTTCAACACATTGAGGCATGGATGGTCCATTCTCACAGTCACTCATCTCTCTGTGAATGAAGAAAATCTGGGTTCAGCTCTGAGTACCAGCACAGCTCTAGATTTATCTGGTGCCTGCATCAGGTCCACGCTGGCCAGGCTGAAAGTGAGGAGCCAGCATTCCTCTCGCAGGTGGCGACTTTGAGGGTCCAGAGGGTCAAGCGGTCTGCGAGGGATGGGGCTGAGCAGCGTGGACATGCAGAAGGCACCAAAGGCTGTGGGGGGCATGGAGGGGGAGAACTGCAAGGCAATTGCAGCTCTGCACAGAGTCGCCCATGGCTAGGGAGCCTCTTCCAGAAACGTGGGCACCAGTAGGAGCCTGGCCACTCCGTGCTTCTCTGCAGTGGCTCCATAGCCTTCTCAGATGCAGCTCCAAACTACATCCAGAAGCCCAGAGCTGACACGGGGCCCAAGTGCAGACTATGGTCCCAGCCTGTATGAACAAATGGAGCCTTGAAGGGACCCGCATGGAGGGGAGCGGCCCACACACCATGGCCAGTGTCCTCTTGGCCAGGTTCACATGGAGAAGCAGCAATGGTCTGGTCTCTGGCATAGGGAGGGACAGGGCCCAAGGCTAACATCCTGACTTTCCCAAGACAGATAAGCTGTGCTAGACAGTCAGCCCTTTAGAAAGGTTACTGTTTCTTTCTGCCATTTTCCAAGAAGCCACAGCTTTCCATCAAGGCCCATAAAGTGAGTTGTCCTGCAGACCCCGCCCATCCTGGAAGAAGTCTACCCTGACCCTCACAGTGAGGTTGAATTCCACCCAAGCACAGGAGCCAAATTTGGAACAATCAGTAGGCATGATACAGAAGCTTTGAATGTTGTAGACCAAATGGGCCAACTGTATTGGCCAGCTTGTTTTTGCACCAATCATCACATAAAACTAAATGAGGTGTGAATAATCACACATCTGAAGCTGCCATGTTAGGTTGAAGTGCACATTCTATAGGGTTGGGAGGTCAGGACCTAACCCAAGGCCCACAGGTTCCTATTAACAACTTTGGTACTATAAATGGCCAGTCGGGGGAGCACCCAGGACATCCCTGCCTGCACTGTATCCTGATGAACTCCCCTGGTATTAAGGGCACCCACTTGCCAGACAGGTACTGTGCCACTGAGCTATATCCCTGGCTCCCTACTCCATGTATTCTTGTTTGTTTATTTGTGACAGGGTTTCAGTGTGAAGTTCTGGCCTACCTTGTTTTCAATATGTAGCCCAGGCTGAGCCCAAACTCACAGCAATACTCTTGCCTCAGCCTCCCAAGTGCTGGGATTACATTTGTGCACCACCATGCCCTAATTAGCTGTGTATATTCTGTCCATGATTTATACTTTCTCTTTCTTTTCTTTTTTTTTTCTTTCTTTCTTTCTTTCTTTCTTTCTTTCTTTCTTTCTTTCTTTCTTTCTTCGTGTGTGTGTGTGTGTGTGTGTGTGTGTGTGTGTTTGTGTCATACTGGAGATGAAACCCAATGCATTCACACTGATTTACATTCCTAATCCTTTTGATTTTATTTTGAGACAAGGTCTCACTAAGCCACTAAGTTGCTCTGGTTTTCCTGGAATTTGTGAACCTCTTATCTCAGCTTCCCAGTATGCTAGGATTAGAGGTGAATACCACCACACCTAGATTTCTCCCACATTTT
>PVLA01018540.1:0-14290 GCA_004027455.1 Hydrochoerus hydrochaeris
AGGGGCACTTGGACGGAAGAGGACAGGACTGAGGGACCACTGAATGCGCAAGGGCTGTTTGCAGATATCCTCTGGCCCGACAGCAACCTTGCTAGCTCTCTGGTTCCATCTTCCCTGACTGCTCCCTTGCTCCCTTCTTCTCTGGATCCTTCCTGGTCTGTCATTTCTCACCTCTTCCCTGCTCACTCCTCCCTACCTCTCATTGTGCTGTCCACATGTGCTTCGGTCACCCCCTGACCAGAGTCATTCAATATCCCTGAGCACAAAACTCGGCTGTTTTTTTCTATTATGAAAGCACCAATTCAGCCTCTGGCCATGATCCTCATGTGGTCATTCTGCATATTCCTTCTTCCAGGATGCAGGGTTTGCTTCAGTAATACCTCACAGAGGGCGTTTAATGTTTCTCTGTCCCAACACAGTGTTACAGAATATAGGGGCAGTTCTGTGCTTTCCTCCTCTGGAATATTTTGTGAACAGGGCACCTTAACTATATTAATTACTTTGCAGAACTCACGGTGGGGAAGCCAGTGGTTTCCTCCTGGGCACCTTCTCCTTCCCTTGTCAAAGCTATGTGGGTTCACCCTCAGAAGACCCTTTCCCGCTACCTCCTGGTTTCCCAGCACCTCTCCTGCACTCAGCCCCCACTGTTCCTCAGGAGCTCACATTCCCTCTGACCCCTGCCCTCTAACTAGTCACACACCCCTGATTGCCTACGGCTGGATCTGCAAGAGAAGAACGACACAAGAACACACACATGAGGGGTGGGAACTGAGCAGACTGTGTTATTTGAACCAGAATAATTGTTATTTTGAACCAGATTGTGTTATTTGAACCAGGGAAGACCTGTTCCAAATCCAGAGCCTTCTCATGCCCCTCACTCTATCCCATCTCCAGTCCCAGGGACCCTGCGGTGCCCGGTCTGCTTTTCTAAAGGTGACTGTCCAGAAAATCCACCACAGCAGATCTGCCCAGCAGGGTATTCCCACTGCTACAATGGAGTCCTCAAGGTCAGGGGAGGTAAGCCTGGACATTGGGGTCCTATGGGGACAGAACTGGGACCACTGGGAACTGAGATTTGAGTTCCTGTAGCTAAAGGTTAGCTGAGGTAGGATATGGCACTCAGAGGAGGGTGAGACTGGTTTCCTGGAATTGGTCTTCCCGCAAGAATTGGATGGGCCACTAGGTCACTATCTCTGTTTCCCTGTCTTTCTTTTCTCAGGGGGCATTGCCACAAATCTGAGAGTACAGGGCTGTATGCCCCAGCCAGGCTGCAACCTGCTCAATGGGACCCAAGTAATTGGGCCCATGGATGTGAGTGAGAACTGCAACCCTAAATCAGGTGAGTCCCACACGAGAAAATCAGGTTTTGGCCTTAGCTAAGATGGTGTTTGTCACTGGACATGAGAAGACATCATATCCAAGTCAGCAACCTCTAGTAATGTAAAGGTTTATTACTCAACTGTGTCCCAAGTGAGGCATTTGCTAGCTCCCTCATACAGATGGAAAGTGCTTGGATTGTCTCAATAACGACAGTTTTCACGGTAAAAGGAAGTTAGGGTGGTGAAGAGAGGTGACACAGAGGCCTCTTTTCCCTGATTCTGCCTCAGTGGTCTCATTTGCTCTTGTCATTTTAGAGTGACCAGAGTCAGTTATTCTGACCTTAAGATTTGTATTCCAGTCCTTTCCCTGACTTTATTGGGAAACTTGAGGATATGTTTTCCTGCCATGTAGCCCAAAGGAAAGTTGGGATGAATGCCCTGGACATATATGTTGAGATGAGATCATGCTGGATTCCAAGGTATCCCACAAAGCTCTCAGATTAGTCAGATGCTGTTGTGTCTACAGTGCTCCTGGGCAGGGTTGGAAGACATCAAGTCTTACTGTGATCAGAGCTATGGCAGAGGAGAACACGTGCCTCAGAAGAACATAATAATATCCTAGTTCATAACCTGGAGGACCATGTCTTAAATATGAGCTGTAGATTTTTGCTAGAAGAAGGAAAACTCATTGACGGGGAACCTACCAGTGCAAAGGTCTGAAGTTGGGTGTCAGGCTGCTGGTTCCAAGGAGTGCTTCTCACCTGTGCACGAGATTGGCTCAGTGGGATGATGTCTGGGTCTGGGCTGTGATTACAGAGGTGCTTCTGGGATAGAGAATGATTACAAGTTTTCCAGGCAGGCCATGTGGGTAGAGAAGAAAAAGAGAGCTATTCCATGCAGAGGACTCCACAGGCGTGAGACAAAGGAGTCAGCAAGCCACATGGTGTGTGAGAATGGATATTGGTCCAGAACAATAGACCAGTGTGGGTGGGATTGATGTTCATCAAGCATTTGCAAAGCAAAGCTGAGGGGTGAATTTCCAATGGTAGAGTGATGGAAGACTGATGGAGGGAGAGAATCTGGGACACTTTCTTTTCCATTGTTTAATGTTGGTTCTAAGGGTCTGTTCCTCATCTCTGAGACTAGGTACCAGTCATTACCTACAAGGCATTTTAGAAATACACAACAGACACAAGAGAATAAACACAATCACCATAAATTTACATCATATTATGCATCATACACACCACATATTCCATACCACACACACATCTACTCCCACATCCCCCTCATAAATCATACATATACTACAAACCTCCTAAATCCCACACAGAATACTCAATGCACAATACACAAAACACATACTACACACCACACACATCAGAGACAAACAAAATGCAAATATACAGAATATCCACCATGCCAAACACATGTAACAGCTACCCTATATATCACACAGACTACATCGTTACACACGTACACAATGCATGCACGCCTCACATTCCACACCAGCTTCCACACAACGACACATACAAACCACATACCTGCCACACAAAACACAACTATTATGCTACAAATAGATGTTCTTAATATATATCCATATTTTATTAGCGTTCAGCATTGAACCCAAACCTTGGAGGATTCTTTTGCCTTCCCTGGTTAAGTTCAGTTCATCAGGTTAACAAATACTCATTGAGCATCTGCAAAACAGGCATCAGAAGCTGGGAGTACAAAAACATGTCAGGGAATGAGAGGAAGAGAGAAGATCATTTCAGGATGATGGAAGAGCTCCCAAAGGCACATCGGTGGGAGAGGTCTGAGTACAAAATGCAGACTGCACAAGGTAAGCCACAACAGGGTCGCATCTTGAAGATGAAGGAAGGAGCTAGAATATGTGAGCTCTTGTACTCCCCCTAAGAAATTAGACACTGCTCTCTATAAAAGAAAGTCAGAGCACAGCAGTTAAGAGCCAAGTATCTGAATCAGAGCGATGTGGGTCCCTGTCCCTGCTCTGCCAGTGAGCCAGGTTTCAAATCTCAGGGTCAGTCGAGTGCTAGAAATGTCCATATTTCATTCAAGTCCTTCCACATATCACAGAGATGTTACAAAGCTTGTAGCATTGGGGATGAAGAGGGGATTGTTCTAGACACTGAAGGAGGGGAACACATGGAGAGGTCCTTGCCTGTGCTGACCCTCCCTTCTCACCAGAACTCTGACTAGCTCCTTAGGAGGCCACTCAAGTTCTTGATTCTTCTGCAGTGCAGGCTACTGCCATGCTCCACTTTGCACAATCTGAGCTCTTACATCCAGTTTTCCACAGCCCTTACCTTTGTCTGAGCAGCATTCAATCACTCTGGAATTCCCTCTTCTCTGCTTGTTCCTTGACACTGTGTTGTATCCATAACCCAAAAGGTAGCATAGGTGGAGCGATGAGCAAGAAAGATCAGAGCAGTTCACATGGATGGTGAGGTGGGAGGAGGCCAAGTCACACAGGGCTATTTTAAGGACTGAGAATTTTATTTCATTTTATTTTATTTTTGTTTTTAAGTTTTATTTTAAAAGAATAAAACAAACCAAAGCAAACCAAAACAAAACAGAACAAAGGAGAGCAGAGTAAAACAATGCAAATAATGCAAGATTTTAGAAAAAGATAGTAGCAAATCAACAGTGGCTATCATAATGTCTTTTTTTCTTTAAAATAGCTGTCCATACCTTCACACACAACAAGTTAATGCACATCAAAGTAGTATAAAAGCAATCAAAACAAGAATGAGAGCCTTAAAGTCTTTCAAGACCAGACACTAGGAAATCAATAATGGCTACCATAATGTCTCTTGTTTTCTTCAAAATAGCTGTCCATATCTTCATACATGTTGGAATCAAATAATTGAAAGCAGATTAAAACCAATCAAAACCAAGAATAAAGGCATTATTGGCTTTTGAATCAAAATGATAGGAAATCATCAGTGTGTCTCATTTTCTTCAGTGTAGTTGTTCATACCATCACACATACTAAACTCAATTTTTAAAACTCTTCAGGTGAAGTTCTAGGCATTTATAAGCCTATACATGTACATCTATCCTTTCTGTATTAGGCGAAAAAACAAAACAATAAATAAATAACTATATCTAAGAGCCCAAAACAATAACAATGTAGGCTTTCAAAGCAAGGTGGTAGGAACATAACAATTTTTGTTGTTTTGCATAGTTATATTCATAAGCCTTATTTGAATTACCAGATATAGTCATGCAAAATTGATCTAATCCTACAGATGTTATCTGTTTTGTTCCAAGAACTAATAGAATTAGTAGTACAATCATCTTAGTAGTCTTAAGTGTATATATATATATATGAATTTATATCATTTCATTTCTCTTCCTTCTTTTCTCTTTCTCCCTGAGTTATTTTTTCCTCTTTGAGCAGTTTCTTACCCTTTCACAATATTCATTGAAGATTTTGTCTTATTTACTCTTGCAGTTTCTTATACTAGTGAGACAGTACAATATTTACACATGTGAGTTTGGTATATTTCACTTACAAGTATGGTCTCAAGTTGCATTCATTTACTTATAAAAGCCTCAGTGTGGTCTTTGTTTATAGCTGAGTAGTATTTCATTGTATAAAAATACCACATTTTTTTTCCATTCCTCAGTTGATGGGAATTTGGGTTATTTCCTAGATTTAGCTATTACAAATTGTGCTGCTATAAACATGAGTGCTCATATATCACTGTGATATGATGTTTTCAGTTCTGGGAGTATGCTCAGAAGTGGAATAGCTGGGTCAAACAGGACCTCCTATGAGAGTAGAGGTTTTTGAAATAGGTATTAATAATCTTCTGTATTTCCACAGGGTCTGTAGGAATTTCACCCTTTTAATTCCTTATTGCCCGAATTTGAGTTTTTTCTTTCCTTTTTTAAAAGTAAGTTTGGCTAGGGGCTTATCAATTTTATTTATTCTTTCAGACAACCAACACTTTGATTCATTAATTCTCTGTACTGTTTTCTTAGTCTCTATTGCACTGATTTCTGCTCTGATCTTTATAATTTCCTCTCTCCATTTACTTGTAAATATTGTTTAATTTCTTCTTTTATTTCTTCTATGACCCATTGATTCTTCAGGAGTGTATTATTTAATTTCCATGTGTTTATGGAGTTTTTGCAGTTTTTTTCATTAATTTCCAGTTTTATAGCACTATGATCAGATAATATGCACAGGACAATTTCAGATTTTTTTGCATTTATTTAATAATGCTCTATGGGATAGTATATGGTCTGTTTTAGAGAATGTCCCATGTGTAGCTGAGAAGAATGTATATTCTGATGATGTTGGGTAGAACACTCTGTACATGTCTACTAAGTCCAGTTGTTACCAAGTTTGATTCAATTCTATTATTTCTTTGCTGACTTTCTGTCTAGTTGATCTGTCTCTTTGTGTCAAAGGGGTGTTAATTATAATTGTGTAATTGCTCTAATCCCAGCCTTTTGAAGAAACTCCACAATGATTTCCATAGTGGTTGCACCAGTCTACACTCCCACAAACAGCACAGATGTGTTCCTTTTCCCCCACAACCTCTCCAGAATTTATCATTGGTTTGAAGTTCACGTTGTCTGCAAACAGTACAGCTATCCCTGCTTTGGGGGGGGCGGGGGGGGGTTCCTGTTGTGTGAAGTGCTGTTTTCCAGCCTTTGACTTTCATCTGTGAATTTCCTTTTGGGGTAGATGGGTTTGTTGGGTTTCTTGTATGCAGCATATGGTTGGATGTTGTTTCTTGATCCATTCTGCCAGTTGGTTTCTTTTAATGAGTAAATTGAGGACATTTACATTAATGATTATAAATGATATATATTGGCTCATTTTTGTCATATTTCTGTTGTTGGTTCTTTACCTTTCCCCTCGCTTTAATTGTTTGCCCTGTTTAGTGGCTTTTTTCTGTTGTGTTCTTAGAGTGGTAGTTGTTTTTATGTCTATCTAAAATATCTTTCAGTATTCTTTGCAGAGTTGGTGTGGTGGTCATGAAATTCAGCTGTTCTTTGTCACGGAAGTATCTTATTTCTTCACCAGTTTTAAAGGATAGTTTTACAGGATACATCAATCTGGGTTGGAAGTCATTTTCCTTTAGGATATGAAATACTTCACTCCATGCTCTTCTTGCCTTCATTGTTTTTGTTGAGAAGTGTGCTGCAATTCTGATGGGCTTTCTTTTATAGGTGATATATCTCTTTTCTCTAACAGCTTTTAATATTCTACATTTGGGTAATTTTCCACTATTTCTGTAAATAGCCTTTTGAAATTATTTATGTTGTCACCTTCTTTTTCATTTACACCTATAAATCTTATATTATTTTTCTTTGCATCATCTTGCAACTGTTGAATTGCTATTTCCTGGTTTCTTCTTTTTTTTCATTTTTTAAAAAATTTTATTTAAAGAGAAAAAAAGGCAAAAGAAAAAGGGTAGCACCAATATAGAATTCTAAAACAAAAAGAAAAAAACAGAAAAAACACTAAGAAATCACTAATTGATAAATTACATAATGTCATCTTGGATGTAGTTTTTCAAGTGAAAAATTTAATAGGAGACATTCAAACACTGAAACTGCAAACAGTTCTGCTCAAATATCCAACAAAGATTCAGCAATATGGCTATCTATTTTACACACTCAAACATACATGCAGTTATATCCCTTAGAGCACTTTCTTTTCCTCTCTTTTTTACAATAGCAATTACATATTTTAGTTTTATTACACTTGTAGTTCTTATTTACTTTTTACATTAGAGACACAATGTGATATTTATAAATATGGTTCTTATTTATTTCACTAATGAGGATAGTCTCAAGTTGTCTCCATTTACCTATGAAGGCCTCAAGATCACCTTTTTTTTAGAGCTGAGTAATATTCCATTGTGTAAAAATACCACATCTTTTTCATCCACTCTGCAATTGATGGGAATGCTGGTTGTTTCCAAGTTTTAGCTATTACAAATTGTGCCACTATGAACATGGGTGCACATATATCACTGTGATATGAACTTGTCAGTTCTTCTGGGAAAATACCCAGGAGGGGAATAGCTGGATTGAATGGAACTTCCAATCCTAGTCTTTTGAGAATTCTCCATATGGATTTCCATAATGGTTGCACCTGTCTACATTCCCACCAACAGTGGAGCAGTGTTCCTTTTTCCCCACAGCCTCGTCAACATTTGTTATCAGTTGATTTCTTGATGGCAGCTATTCTTTCAGGAGTGAGGTGAAATCTCAATGTTGTTTTAATTTGCATTTCTCAAATGACCAGTTATGGCGAACATTTCTTCATGTATTTATTTGCCATTTGTATATCTTCCTCTGAGAACTGTGTGTTCATCTCAGATGCCCATTTTTGGAAAGGGTCTTAGAATTTGGAGAGCTTGATGTTTTTCAATTCTTTATATGTTCTGGACATAAGTCCTTTGTCTGAGGGACTGCTGACTAAAATTCTTGCCCACTCGGTGGGTTTTCTTTTCACTCAGTTGGTGATTTCCTTTGAAGTGCAAAAAGTTTCAATAATATGAGATCTCAGTTGTTGATTCTTTGACGTGTTTCCCATGCAGTTTGCATTTTGTTCATAAATTCTCTGCCTACCACTATGTCTCCAAGACTTCCACCTACCTTATCTTCCAGTAGATTTAGTGGTTCTGTTTTAATATTTAGGTCTTTGATTCATTTAGACTTTAGTTTTGTACATGGTGATATGCATGGATCTAGTTTCAGTCTTTGGCATGTGGAGAGCCAGTTTTTCCAACACCACTTCTTAAAGAGACTATCCTTCTTCCAGTGAACATATTTACCCCTTAGCCAAATATAACGGGGCTGAGTGTCTTTGTAGTTGTGCTTGCATCTTCTAATCTGTTCCATTGATCCTCAGGTCTATTTCTTTGCCATTACCATGCTGATTTTATCACTGTGCCTTTGTAGTATAGATTCATGTCAGGAATTGAAATGCCTCCTGCCTTGCCTTTGTTGCCCAGAACTGCTGTTGCTATTCTAGGTTTCTTCTGTTTCCAAACGAATTTAAGGAGTGTTTTCTCTAGATCTGTGAGGTATGTCAATGGTATTTTGATTGGGATTGCGTTAAATCTGTATAACAGTTTTGGGAGTGTGGCCATTTTCACAATGTTGTTTCTTCCTAACCCAGAGCAAGGAATATCCTTCCATTTTCTAATATTCTCTTCAATCTTCTTTTTCAGTGTAGTATAATTATCAGCATATAGGTCTTTTACATTTTTAATTAGGTTGATTCCTAAGTATTTCATTTTTTTAGATGTTATTGTAAAGGGCAATAGTTCCATAATTTCTCTCTAGGTGAGTTTTTTATTTCTGTACAAGAATGCTATTGATTTTTGAGCATTGACTTTGTATCCAGCTACATTGCTGAACTTGTTTATTACCTCTAGTAGTCTTTTAATGGAGCTTTTTTGGTCTTCTATATAGAGTACCATGTCATCTGCAAATAGTGATAATTCAACTTCTTCCTTTCCTATCTTTATTCCTTTTATTTCTCTCTCTTGTCTGATTGCCCTGGATAGTGTTTCCAGAACTATATTGAAAAGGAGTGGTGATAGTGGACATCCTTGTCTTGTTCCTGATTTTAAAGTGAAAGCTTTCATTTTTGGTCCATTTAGTATAAAGTTGGCTATTGGTTTGTCATAGATGGCCTTTAAAAGGTTGAGGTAGACACTATGTATTGCAAGTTTCTAAAGAGGTTTTTATCATGAACATGTGTTGGATTTTGTCAAAAGCTTTTTCTGCGTCTATCGAGATGACCATGTGGTTTTTGTTTTTGGCTCTATTGATATGATGTATTACATTTATTGATTTGCGTATGTTAAACCATCCTTGTGTTCCTGGAATGAACCCCACTTGGTCATGATGTATAATCTTCTTGATGATTTGCTGCATTCTATATGCCAGTATTTTATTGAAAATCTTTGCATCAATGTTCATTAGTGAGATTGGCCTATAATTCTTGTTTTTGTTTGGATGTTTCTCTGGTTTTGGTATCAGAGTAATACTTGCCTCCAGGAATGATTTAGGGTGCATTGCTTTCTTCTCAAATTCATTGAAGAGTTTAAGGTGTATTGACATCAAATCCTCTCTAAATTTCTTGTAGAATTCAGCTGTGAATCCATCAGGACCTGGGCTTTTCTTTGTTAGTAAGTTTTTAATTACATTTTCAATTTCAATAGCTGATATTGGGTTGTTCAAAATTGCTACATCTTCTTAGTTGAGCTTTGGTAGTTCACATGTTTCTAAGAATCTGTCCATTTCCTCTGTGTTTTCCACTCTATGTGAGCAGAGATTTTCAAAGTAGGTATTCATGATCTTTTGAATTTCCATGGGATCTGTAGTAATTTCTCCCTTTTCAGTTCTTATTGCATGAATTTGAGTTTTTTCTTTCTTTCTCTTCATAAGGTTAACTAGGGGTTTGTCAATTTTGTTTATTCTCTCAAAAAACCAGCTTTTTCTTCATTCTTTTTAAAAAAAAATTTAAAATTTTATTTAAAGAGGGGGGAAGCAAAACAGGAAAAAGGATAGAAACAATACAGAATTTCAAAAAAAATAAACAGTAAGAAATCACTATTTGATACATTACATATTGTCTTCTTGGATATAGCTGTTCAAGTTACAAAATTAAAGCATACAAAGTGGACATTGAAACTGCAAACAGTTCTGTTCACTGATCCAACAAAAACTTAGTAACATGGTTATCAATCCTACACACTTAAGTATACATACAGTTATCTCATTTAGAGCACTTTCTTTTCCTCCTCTTCCTTTTTTTAAAAAAAATTTTTATTTAAAGAAAAAATTTTGAAACAGAGAGAGGGTAGAAACAATACAAAATCTCAAAAACAACATGGTTATTAATTCCACACACTCAAACATACATGCAGTTATATCCTTTAGAATACTCTTTTCCTTTTTTTTTCTTTACAATAACTATAATCCAGAGCTCCAGTAGTGTAATCGGTTAGCACATGGTACTTATACAATAACTATAATCCATTCTCATAAACTACTTAGAAGTTCTACACATGTGTAAGTCTCTACACATATACCTAGCCTTTCTGTATTAGAGGAAGAAACAAATCAAAACAAGTCAGCAATACAAATTCCTAGAGAAACACAAAATGAAAAGAACATACAAAAACACAACATTAGGTGACCTACAGTAGTCACTATGATGTCTCTTGTTATTCTCAATAAAATTGTCTATATCATCAAATATAATATAAACTTAGCATTGCTTTACACTATTAATAAAATCTAAACATTGGAGACATTATAGGACTTCAAAGGCAGTTAACAATCAAACCAGATGGGTATGCTATTGATCCTGTCATCTTCAGAGTAGTTGCCCCTACTCTCAGATTCGACACTCTCAAGCATACTAGATTCATATAAAATCAGTCAAGATAAAACAGTGATATAAGCAATTTTCTCTGTCTTATCTCTGCCATGCTATTTTTCTCTTGTTATTTGTTTACTTTTCTCCTTCATTCCATTGTCTGCTCTTTTCTTTGAGGCCTTTCTGCCATTATTCCTGGAACCCTGGTGATTTTCTTCTCTCTCTCTAGAATGTCCTTCAGTAATCTTTGTAGGGTTGGATTGGTGGTCACAAGCTCCCCCAGTTCCTCTTTGTCATGGAAATATCTTGTCTCTCCATTAATTTTGAGAGACAGTTTTGCAGAGTACATCATTCTGGGTTGGAGGTTATTTTCTTTCAGGACTTGGAAGATTTCACTCCAAGCTCTTCTTGATTTGATGGTTCGCATTGAGAAGTCAGCTGTGATTTTGATGAGTTTTCCTTTATAAGTAATCTGTTTCTTTTCTCTGACTGCTTTTAATATTCTGTTCTTGTGATGGATTTCTGGGATCCTGATTATTATATGTCTGGGCATAGATCTGTTTTGGTTGTAGCTGGCTGGAGTTCTATATGCCTCATTTATCTGAACTTCACTTCCATTACCTATGTTTGGGATGTGTTCCTTAATTATTTCTGTGAATAGACTTTTTATTTCATTTGTATTTGTTGCTGCATCTTCATTCACATATTTTATTCTTAGGTTAAAAATCCTCTTATCATCTTCTAGCCTTTGTATCATTGCTTCCTGGTTCCTTGTTATTTTTAAGAGATCCTTCCTTTCACAATCATACTTTGAAAATCTATCTTCAAGTTTTGAAAGTTTGTCTTTAGTTTCTGTTAAAAGGTTTTGCCATATTTCAATGGAGTTTTTAATTTCCTGATATTCTCTTTGGATCTGTTTCATATATTCTAGATTCTGTTTATATTCTTCATCAAAGGCTTCTCTCCTTTCTCTGGGTTCCTCTATTCTTTCATTTGTTTCTACTTGAGGATTACCCAGGACTTCTTTTATTAATCTTCTTATATTTTGATTCACCTGAATTAGAATTTCAGATTTAAATTTGACGATGAGGTCACGGATGTCTTTCTTTATTTCCGATGAGGCTGTCTCTGACATTACAGGTTTGCTGCTCTCAACCTCCTCTGCATTTACCTCTGTTGGACTCACTTTCCCTGGTTCCACAGTTGGGGACCTTTTGCTCTTTCTCTGTCTTGTCATGTTTTCGGTCCCCTTCAGACAGGTGGGTGGTGGAGGTCTCTGGGCCTTTCCTATTGCTTACAATTTTTCTGTAGTGCACTTGCTAGGGAAGTACCACCCCCCAGTCTGCTGTGGATCTGCAAGTTGCATGCTGAGAGCTGGCTCCTCCCCCTACACCAGTCAACCAGTTTATGCTTTAATAAGTTTGTGTGTTCCCTGGGGATGCCACTGGCCCAGAAAAGACTTGCCCCTGGCTATTGGGTTTCAACCAGGGGCGTGGTCCTGCCCAAGCAGATCCCACCAATCTGCTTTGGACTAGGAGTCATCAACAGATGCTGCCTCAGGTTTTGATTCAAGTCGGCCCTGCCCAACTCCAAAATGTCTCCCAGCCAGTCCTCCCAGTTTGGGGATTCCAGTTCCCATCACTCACCAAAGTTTGTTCAGCTCGACTGGCTGTTTCCACTCCCTGTCTCAGCACCTCCTCCAGCCAAGGGTCTGAAGCTCATCAACTCCTGCTCTGGGCAGGGCTGTGATCTCAGCTCGATCGTGAGTCACCTGACTTTAAGACATGCCAGTACAGTGATCGGGGCTTGTCCAGCTGCAGCCCTCTGTCCATGCTTCTTTTTCTTCTTTCTTTTTTTCTTTTTCTTTTTCCTCAGTTTCTTCCTGGGTCATGAGAATTCCTCTCCTTTTGTCTGGCTTTCTCCATGTTGCCAGATTCCAGCATCTGAGTTGTTTTTATTTTTTTTCCTCAGAGAGGCTCTTATTGTGCTGCCACTCAGTCAGCCATCTTGCAATCCAGTTTCTCAGTTCTTAATTCAAAAAACCAGCTTTTTGATTCATTAATTCTTTGTATTTTTTTTTTAGTTTCAATTGCATTGATTTCTGCTCTAATCTTTACAATTTCCTCTCTTCTAAGAGCTTTGGGTTTAGCTTGCTCTTCTTTTTATAGAAACTTCAGATGGAGCATTAGGTTATTTGTTCTCATTTTGGTTTTTTGATATGACAATTTATTGGTATATATTTCCCTCTTAAGACTGCCTTCATTGTTTCCCATAGAATACAATATGTTGTTTGTGCATTTTCATTGAATTATAGGAATTGCTTTATTTCTTCTTCAGTTTCATCTGTAGCCCACTGGTTGTTCAAAAGGGTGTTATTTAGTTTCCATGTATTTGTGCAGGATTTGCAATTTCTTTTGCCATTAATTTCCAATTTCAGTGTGCTATGGTCAAATATTATTCATGGGATGATTTCAATACCTGTTCATTTACTTAAGAATATTTTATGGGATCATAAATGGTCTATTTTGGAGAATGTCCCATGCACTGCTGAGAAGAATGTGCATTCTGATGTGGTTGGGTGGAACACTCTGTAAACATGTATTAAGTCCAATTGCTCAAAGGTATGATTCAGTTCTGTTATTTCTTTGCTGACTTTTTTCTAGTTGATCTATCTCCTTGTTAAAATGGGCTGTTAAGATACCCTGTTATAATTGTGTCATTGTGTATTTGGTTTTTCATGTCTATTAATGTCTGGCTTACATTGCTAGGTGCTCCAATATTTGGTGCATATATATTTAAAATTGGTAGTTCTTCCTCTTGAGTTTTTCCACTAATGAGTATGTAGTGACCTTCTTTATATTTTAAATCATTTTAGGTTTGAAGCTCACATTGTCTGCAATTAGGATAGTTACCCCTGCTTTTTTCTGGGTTCCAGTTGCATGGAATACTGTTTTCTATCCTTTGGCTTTTAATCTATGAGTTTCCTTTTGGGTCAGATGTGTTTCTTTTCTTTCTTTTTTTTTTAAAGATTTTATTTAAAGATAACAAAAGCATGTAAAGGGTAGAGATAATACAGAATTCCAAAAAAAGATAATAAGAAATCACTAGTTAATAAATTACATATTATCCTCTTAGAAATAGTTGTTCAAGTTACAAAATTAAAGCATACAAAGTAGATAGGCAAACAGTGAGAGTGTGAACAGCTATGCATGCATGAATCTCTAGGTATATTTCTATCCTTTCTGTATTAGAGGGAAAAACAAAACTTAGCAGGACAAAACAAAAAAAAATTCCTATAAAAACATGAAACCAAAAAGTCATATAAAACCACAGTACAAGGTAATCTACAATGATAACTGTGTTTTTTCTTATTATCTTCAATAGAATGTCTATATCATCAGGCATAATTGAATATAGCAGTATAATTGAGTATAGCAGTAAATAATAATAGTAGTAAAAATAAAACATTGTAGACAGTATAAAACTTCAAAGGCAGGTAATAATCAAACCATAGTGGATATTCTAGTGGATCTTGTCATCTTAAGTGCAGTTGCCTATACTCTCAGACTTGATACTATCAATC